>JAUPMG010173972.1:0-10534 GCA_031762675.1 Pachysandra terminalis
TTGCAGGTTGAGCTAGTAGATGGTGGCTGTGAGTCTCAAATTGCTATCATGTTATCTTTGTCTTTATTTCATGTTAGATATATACATTGGATTGAAGTACTTTGGATTATGGAATTTAGTATGTTTGGTTGTAAGGCCCAGCTGAGTGCCATTTATTGTACTTTTGTTAATTACTTCCTTTATTTTGTTTGTTAGTTTCCGCAAACTCTGAGATGAATAAGAATCTATTTTTCTTATTTCATCCTTGTCTTGGTTATTGATATGGCAATCTGCTGTCCAGAAGTGGATCCCGAAGGTCTCACGTCGAGATTTGTGCCATTCCGCCTAGGGATGCCTACATAGGTTTTGGGGCGTGACAAAAAGCCCTCTAACAGTAGTCGCATAGGTGTCCAGTTCGAAAATATAAGACCGGCACCCCATTTTTCCCCTACTGCGGAACCTACTCTCAACTTTACCACTAGGGCCTATACATAGAACACTTACCTCATATTTTCATTTCTTCTTCTTCTTCGTTTTCTCTTCTACTTCTCTTGGAGCTCTGGGAATGGATGATGATCTTTGGAGACCTCGGAGACACGACGGAGCAACTTCTACGCACTCCAGCGATGCCCTGAGTTGAGTATCCTTTCTTTGATGTTGTGTTTGGTTGTGTTTTAGCATTGTGACCATGGAGAAGGGTTTATTTTTTGAATTCCCACCTTCTCCTTGGAATTATCACATGATTTACATGCTGTAGATGGTGATTTAAACCCCTGCCTTCCAATGTGAGTTGAAATGTGGAATTCAAATTCGTAAATCTGGGGATATTGAGAGAAACCCCCAAATCCTCATTGTAGACTAATCATTTTGGAACAATAAGCATAATCGGATCTTGCTGGGAGGATGAACGATCTCCCAGTGAAATTTCAACCTGATCCGTCCCTTCCTGAGGGTTGCGACTTGCTCGGCACGCCGAATCTCAGAGCTCTTTTTGGGCTCAATAGAATGGTTGTCGAGACCCAGTTCAGCGAGCCGAAGTGGTCATCGAACCCAATAATTGGATAAATCTAAGTTCACTTTTGGTCTATCGAGACTCATTTGGACCAAATCCCGAAGTGCCAAATCAATTAGCACACTTTCACCTTTTTCGGCGCGGCGAAGGGTCGCCAAGGACCCCGCCAAGTAGCTCCCAAGGTCTGATGTAGGAGATTTTAATGTGGGCACGTGCATCTTGACCAGCCTCACATGTTTGGCCTATTTCCAGAGTCAAAAGACTTGCCATGCAAAATATGACCCCTCAATCCGAAAGTTAGCTTTCCTAGTTTTTTGCCGAGCAATAGGAGATTTTGGGGAATCAGGTATGACTGGCCCCAAAACACTCCCATTAGCTCAAGACCATCATTATATATATGTTTGAATACTAATAGTAGAAGTTTTGGGGTGATAACCCTCAATTTGGCTGGAAAAGCACTTTTTGATATACTTCTTTGTGTGGTTTGCAAAGATGAATGATTAGTAAGGTTTCTTCACACCTCAAATACATGTTTATGATAATTGGAATATGTTTGAATGTTCAAGTGTGGCTAATGTAGAGTGTGGAGCCTGTGTGCTCAGTTGGTTTATCTCACATGGATACATGGGCATGTTTTACCTTATTTCCCTTTTACATGACATCTGTGAATTATTTAGAAATATGTTGCGTACTATGGTACTTAATAGAGTAGATTTTGGGATTGTGCCCATATGATTGATGAATTGAATATATGCCTATGAAACATTGTGTGTTGCATTTATGAATGGACCTGAATATGGATAATTGCATATAAACCTTCCGGCTGTGAAAGCCTAGTCTAATACCCCATATGATACCCATGGGTTTAGATTCACACATGAGATTATTTACTTGATGGCTATTATTGTCCTATGAGAGGACCCTTTTTATTATGCCCAAGATGAGAGAGAACCCAATGAGGGTATGCCTCTACAGAAATTGGGGGATTGTGTCTCCTTGGTTGAACCATAAAACTAAGCTGTACACATAGAATAATCCTATCCCTTAGCCGTAAAATAGGGGCGAATTCAGGTTGCTCTGACACCTTGGATAGAGATTGAGATCACGTGGAAACTTATTATATTTCACATTGCCATATAGCGTTCTATTGCATTTTGCATTTGCACGTATTTGTTGATATTAGTGTGAGAGCCTTGTGTATGAAACACTTGGCCTAATTTCCATATAGATTTAGGCATATAGTTATAGAGATGTTGACTGTCGAGTTATACTTAGTAAGGTTGGGAGAGAACAATGGTCTATGTAAATTTATAGTTATTCCACCTTAATGTTCACCACTTGCACATATGCTGTTCATATACACTTATCTTACACTTGTTGAATTTTTCTCATAATGTTGGAGCATGAAAAAATACACTTCATCGAAGGATTACTCATTCTGGCTTCCAGCTTATGTGTGTTGTTTTATATATTTTAGGTTTCAGGTTTCAGGAGCTTAGTCACGAAGAGAGAGACTGGTTTGGGCACCGCACTCTAGTAGAATACTAGTAATAGTCTAGAAGTAGATTTTTCTTCATTTAGATTGTTTCTGTAATTGTTTTGATATTATTAGTTACTTATATCTGACTAGAACGGTTTTAATCTTCGGCTTATGTTTTGACCATTGTGATCCGCTCCATAGAAATATGGGGTGAGAGTTACGAATAAATCAGAAGTATAAAAAAATTAGGATTTTCTAGTTGATTCATAACAATGTGCTAGACAAATATAGCGTTTTAAGTGCCTTCATATCTTCTAATACAATACAAACTAAATTTTGGGCACAAGCCACTAGGAACAACTGGATGTCCCCTCTTCGTTTTGGGTGCTAACCCATGGTAAAAGGACACCATTGTGATAATTTAGAGTAGATGCTACTCTCGGAATTTCCAACCATAATGCTAATTTAAGAGTGTACAATTACTCAAGGTGTTCCAATTCGCATAGGAGCTCGCAAGGAACCTACCCTAGTTTAAGTTGGGATTTCAACCCACAAGGTATATAGTCAACCCATTGGAATCCTAGAATGGAAACCCTTTATTTTCCACCTCCCGGGCTTAACATTCTACATAAGCCTAACATGACTGCATCAGATTATTAACAAGTATCAATCCAATTTCAATTACAATTCAAGTCCAAAGGTGAATGATGGGTACCAAACAATCATGGAACTCCAAGATGATGCCTATGATCTACTTTGAGTCGTACAAGTCAATTACTACGTCAATGGTGCGATTCCACATCAATTCCAAAACAAATTCCCAAACTATGTGTCTCGTTGGTAGTCTCACCAGTGGGCCGGTGGCTACCGATGTGCCCTTTTTGCCTAAAACCAAGACTCTGTCGGTAGCCCCACCGGTGTACCGGTGGCTACCGACGGGTATATGTCTGTCAAGATTTATCAGTAGCCTTACTGGTGTACCGGTGACTACCGATGGCCCTTTTTAGCCTTAAAACAAGTCCCTGTCGGACGGCTCACCGGTGTATAGGTGGGGTGCCAACGGGTGTGATCTGGGTGACTTCTAGATCTCGAGAATTTCTTCCCATTGATCCCCTAATCCCATTTTGTCCAATCTAAATGTCTCAAATCACTAGGTTTTCATTATAGAAGATATGGAATCAAACCCAATTCTATTTTTCATACATTAAACAAGATCTCATGCAAATTAATCATCAAAACACATATGAACAATCAAGAAGAAGAATATGAACACATTAAATTCATAAAAGGACTATAAAGTAAGATTTAACTTATCTGATCTGATTTTTTTTGATTCGGTTATCACCAATGTCTTCTATTCTTCCTCTCATCCTTCTTCTTCTTCTTCCTTTCTTCTTTTCCTTTGGCACTACAACAATGGAATCTAGGGTTTAGTTTTCCAGATCTGAACGCTTTCCTTTTTATCTTTCTCTCTCAATATTTTCTCTTCAGATTTGAATCCTGCGTCCAAGATATGGGAAGGGAAAGAAATATATCTAATTTCCTTCCTTTCTCTCCTCAGTCAAATCCAATTCTCTCCACGTAGCCTTGTACGTGAAGAATTAGAATACAACTTGTTAAATTGCTGATATTACCCCTTATATTTAATAATTACACTAGGGATCCAAAATAATAAATTTAAATATAAAATAGACCTTTACAGTAATATATCCTACAATATATACGGTTAGATGCCAAATAAAATACACTATTATTAATTATAAACTATTATAATTAAGCAACCCTTCTAATAGAGGATTTAGGTCTGTACAACCTACCTCCCTTAAAAGAATTTTGTCCCCGAAATTGCATACCTCCATCCGTGAATAGCTTCGGATAACGCTCCCAAATGTCCGTTTCAAACTCCCATGAAGATTCATAATCGTCGTTGTCACACCCCGGATCCAGTGGCACGAATCCTTATACGAGTTGCACGGATCACGAAGTACGACCTTCGGGTTCCCAACCAAGGAACGCTGATCACAAAAAAACAAACTAGTGTACACGAGTATTTAAATCTCATGTAACCCAAAAATAAATCAGAATGCGGAAGCAAGAACTATATTCAAATTCAAACTATGGCTTCAAAAGAGCCTACAAGCTTTAGCAATCGACCAAGTTTAATTAACCCCTATTACATCAGTTCTAAACTAAGAATCAAAAAGCATAATTAAACTCTAACATCATCAGTCCATGCAATCCATCAACCCACATTAACCAGCAACATAAATAGGTTGCGTGCGCTTAGAATGCCTAGTAAGAAACAACCAGACAACCATCCTCAAGGAACAACGCTAGCCCATGCAAACACAACATATTATAGCAATCATCATGGTATCTTACATTCACATGCTATCACATCAGAATATCCTAGTGTCATGGAATAAAGACAATATATTCAACACACTATCATATCAACTCCTAGCATCATAACCACATATTATCATAGCCCTACTATGCAAATTAGTAAATAATAACTACAACTCAATAATATCAACAGATTCATAACTATACAATGTCAGCAAATCAATATCAATAATATTAGCTAATCAACAACCATGCAATGCTACCAAGTCAATATCTATCAATTCCACAATATCAATAGGCCAATAACCATAACTCCACAATATCAACAATATCCACAGCAAAGGGTATAACAAGATAGCAGTCACAACGAGATGAGGTGAATGAATGCAAACACACAAGGATGCTCAATACAAATGATCTCATGCACATGATATGAATGCAAACATGTAAGGATGCTCAATACAAATGATGTCATGCACATGATATGACTGCAAACATGCACTTATCTGTGATCAGCCGGTTCAGCCTACAAGCTTACCAATACTCCAGTCCATAACTACCATAGTCAACAAGTTACCACAATTTAACATCGCACGTGTAGAGCGTGGTTTCGTATGACTTTCAACCTACCTGGGCTCGATTCCCGTGACTATTTACAAGCATTAGGGATTAACACCCAGGGAGGTCTAGAACAAGGATGTTTACCCACTAGAATTTAGGGATTTTAACCTAGGGAAGCCTGCTAAGAGGACGTTTACCCACAACAACAAATCCACAATCCAATTCATTGCTACACAGTTGCCCAAACAAGCCATCAAGCAATCAGTAGGATTGTTGGTGATAATATCCTTTGGAAGCTATCTCTGCGCCCATACATATGAATAATCCTTGGGAAACTATCACAAGTATCCTTTTCCACAATAGTCGGATTTCCGGTGATAACACCCTTCGGGAGCTATCCGTGCGCCTATACACACGGATAATCCCTACGAAGCCATCACAAGCATCCTTTCCATGGCATACATGCATAAAAAATTCTAATTTTATTACACATGCACAATCCATCACAATCACATTACAATCATAGCACTTCCGGTGAAAACACCCTTCGGAAGCTATCCGTGCGCCTATACACTTGGATAATCCCTACGAAGCCATCACAAGCATCCTTTCCATGGCATACATGCATAAAAAATTGTAATTCTATTACACATGCACAATCCATCACAATCACATTACAATCATAGCACTCATGCACAATCACTCTGCAGAGATTTGAAAATTTAAGACTAAAAACAACTTTAATGAAAGGGGTAAAATAGTAATTTAACACTTCAAACCTATAAACTAACATAAGGTTTTTTATAAAATAATATATAATTAGGATTATAAATTATAAGTAAATAAACTAAGGTCATCAATGAAGAATTGCAGCTTAAGTAGAAAACTGGATTAATGGATTAATCTAGCTTTAACCAGACAGGACCTAATATTAGTAATTAATTAGATTTGGGCTTCAGTGAGATTCCTAAGGTCCAATTAATTTAATTAAAGTATAATTTTTGTGATATGTAATTAGGAAAACTTAATGATTAAGTTACAATTGAATTAGGACTCTAGACCAAGACCTAAACACCAACTAGTATTCCTAATATGATTCTAAAACTTAGAACTTATAAAATAGTATTAATAAAGATATTAGACATTAGAAAACAATTCAATTTCGTGGGAAGCCCTAGGAAGAACCAGAAGAAGATTAGAAGATCAGAAAACTAGAAGAACACTAGAAGAATCAACAATGACAGAAGAACCCTACAGCAACCGGTGAGTTTTCGTTTAGTGTCTCGTGTATTTACTTCTTCCCTAATGTGATATCATGGGGAATTCCTTCTTTTTCACATGCAAAACCCTTCCCCGTGATCATATTACTAAAACCAAGAAATACTACCTGTATTGAATGACAATACCCTATGATGCTAATGTTAGACTATTAGAGAACCAAGAAACCAGTTTTGAATAAGTATTGTTAAAACCTAAATTAGTGTGACTATTAGAATGACCAAATCACCATGCACGAAGCCCTAGGATGATTAGATGATCAACCCTGGAAATCCCCTTGACCAGAAACCCTTTTTCCTGATCCAGCAGACCAACTAGTGTACTGGTTAGCCTACCAGGTAAGTAACTTGTGAAACTTGGCTTTCTACCTAACCTGTCAATTCCTATCGGTGTACCGGTACCCTTATGGTTGAGCACACCATGACCATACACTATAGCTAGACCCAACCAGTGTACCGGGATTTCACGACCCAAATCATAAATCTCCAATTTCTCAGGTTTTCGATTGATTTGCAACCTTCACCCCGTATTTCTACGAATGTGGATAACAATAATCAAAACATAAGCGGAAGTTACTAAACAGTTCTAGTAAGATATAAGTGACTCATACAACCTAAGCCGGAAAAAAAAATTTCTAGGGAAAAAGAGTCAACATCTAGATTATATCAAAGTTCTGCCAGAGTACTCTACCCATTCCGGTCTCTCCCTTCGCATCTAAGCTCCTGAACCTGAAATATAAACAACATCCATAAGCTGGAAGCCCGAATGAGTAAACCTTCGATGAAGTGTATTCACTCATGTTCCAACATTTTGAGAGAAGTGCAAGGTGTACAATGTGAGTGCAAGTGGTGAACAAGGTGGCATCCAAATATAATTGAAAGCAATATAAAGTTCTCTCCCATCCTCACAGAGTAATACTCAGCGGTCATAAATCCTACAACTACATGCATAGAGTTTTATATGAGAATTAGGCCAAGTGTTTCATACACAAGGCTCTCACACTAATATCAACACACAACATGCAATGCAAGTGAAATGCAAACGCTGTATGGAAGGTGAAATATCATACGCTCCCACATGATCCCAATCTCTATCCGAGGTGTCCCAGCAACCAGAATTCGCCCCAAGATGTTCCAGCAACCTGAAATCATCCCCCGTATGAACGGACTAGGGATAGGATTATTCTGTGTGTACAGCATAGTTCTAAGGGCTTTCAACCTAGGAGATACAATCCCCCCAACTTATTTTTTATCACAAGCCCGCTGCCAAAGCTCACATCCACATGTTTATTCCTCTAGGGAATCTTACATATTCATAATCAAATAGAAAATATAACATGGTATCACTATCTGCCAACTTTACACCAACATGTAGATCCCTGGGCAATCATCATTCCTGAAGACTGTAGAGGTTCCCTATGTGGGTTCACTCTCAGCTTGGGTATAATCATAAGGTCGTCTCATAGAACTAAAGTGGCTATCAATTCAATATCCCATGTGTTAGTCTAAACCCAAGGTATCATGTGGGGTATTAGACCAGGCTATCACAGCCGAAAAGTCCATATGCAACATCCAAATTCAAATCCATTTATTAATGCAACAAACAAGGTTTCATAGGCATATATTCAAATCAGCAGACACATGGACACAATCCCATCATTTATCCTACTTAAGCAATTATAAGACATACAACTACTAATCTAGCCTCATAACCTATTCTACTAAGTAGTATAAAGCATTACAAGCTACTAATCTAACTATATACCTATATATATATATATATATATACTATTGTAAGCATAACAGGTAAATATTATCCTACAAATAAAATAAGTAAAGTAAAATGGGCACACTGGCACCAAACTCTTCATCAATATGTATAGAAGCCATAACCAAGATCCAACCATCGAAATTCATAAACATGAGGCATCCATGTGCCTAAACCATACCATATTCTCATGGAATATATACTAGGGCATCTCAATATGCCTTAACTCACATTTGAATGAATAAATAAAACATCCCAACTACCAATTATAACCAAACATGTGAATTATGATGATACAAAGATAAAAGGAGTGTTTAGGGGCTACGCTTACTCATTCCTCCGAAATCTCCTATTGCTCAGCCAAAACTAGAAATCTAAATTTCCGGGTTGAGGGGTCGAATTTTGCATAAGAGGTCTAACTGATTAGGAAATAGGCCAAACATGTGTAACCTGTCAAGATACACACGCTCCCATTCGAATCACCCCATTTGGACCAGGGGAACTGCTCGATGGGGTGCTGGTTGATCATTCGGCATGCCGAAAAGTACAAAAGTGCGTCAAATGGGATGACACGCGGGGTTTGGTCCAAATGAGTCTCGATAGATGAGAAGTGATTTTAGTTCCTTTCAAATTTTGGTTCGGCGAACCCTTAGGCTTGCCTAAATAGTCTTCGGCGACATCTTAGGCTCGCCTAAATGATCCTCGGTGACCATTCCAGTGAGCTAAAGTAAGCTCAAGAGGGGTCCAAATGATCTAAAATTTCACTAGGAGGTTGTTCACACTCCCAAGAAGGTTCGATTACCATTATTTTGTGGTTTTATGTGGTCTAAAATGGAGACTTGGGGTTTTCCCCTTATTTTCTCCACTTGGGGTTTGGTTTTTTTCCACATATGAGGTCCAATAAGATGGTTTGGTGTTAAGGGTTCCACATGCATCATAAAAAATGGTCTAAATCCCAAGGAGAAGGTGGGTATGAGGCAAACAACCCTCCTCCTAAGTCAAAATGCTAAAACACAACCGAAAAACACATTCAAAGATAGGTTACTCAACTTGGGGTTTGGCCGGAATAGCGCCAGACTCGATTCGCCGTGTCTCCGTGATCTCCATAGCTTTCCACAAGATCCATTGCTCCAAGAGAAGAAAAGAGAGGAAGAAAATGGGAGAAAAATGATGAATGAGCTTAAGGGCTCCATTTATAGGATTTACGGGTCAGCTGTGAATAAGTTCAGCAGCGGGGGTAAAATTGGGTTTCTGGTCTTATAATTCTGATATGTCACCTAAGCAGGCTCTGTTAGAGGGATTTAATTGGTGGGTCTGAGGTGGATATCGGGAGCTGATGAGTGTGATTAATTATCTAATCTAATTATTTTAAAATTTAATTAACCTCTAAGGTTCTGCTAACTAATCAGGTTGGCTACCTAAAATAATTTAATTCCCTAATTAGTCTGACTTCCTGACGTTAGGGATCTAATGGGTACTAACCTAGTTTACTAGTGAACCTTCTTTAACTATTTTAAATCAACCTGGGTATTAATCTTAGTTAATTGTTGATAAAGGTTCGGGTCCTTACACGGGACCCTACCGGTACCCTGCCGGTTGACCACAATGACTCTAATTTGATATTATAGGACTTTAAGTACCCTTGACTTGATAAATCTAACCTATTTGACTTCCAATACAACTTAATGACCGTTTTAAACCCTCCTAATAGCATGAAATCCTTATAGACTTAATGCTGTGAATGATGTATATGTTGGTATGTTTAAATCTATGAATTGTTGTGTGAATAACCTATGCAATTGGACTAACCATGCTGATCTTTATGTAGGACCCTTGATTGTACAAACACCTCCTATTTAACATCCATAAGACTTATAATCTTAATTATACTATGTATAATACCATCATCATATCAGTTGTGAATCAACCTATATATATGTCTATTATGTGATTTTATTAGTCTAGTATTATAAGCAGGGTGGTCAACGAGCCAAGCTAGCTCGGCTCGGGCTCGGGCTCGGCTCGCATGAGCCGAGCTTGAGCTCAATATTTAGGCTCGCGAGCCGAGCCTGAGCCCAAAAAAATGCTCATTATTTTAACGAGCCTGAGCC
>JAUPMG010173993.1:3403-24195 GCA_031762675.1 Pachysandra terminalis
TGGTACCCTCTCGGTGCAGATAGAACTTCGTGGCATCAAATTGATGAGTTGATCTCCCGTGGTACCCTCTCGGCGCGAATAGCACTCCATGGAATCAACTTGACGAGTTGATCTCCCGTGGTACCCTCTCGGTGCAGATAGAACTTCGTGGCATCAAATTGATGAGTTGATCTCCCGTGGTACCCTCTCGGCGCGGATAGCACTCCATGGAATCAACTTGACGAGTTGATCTCCCGTGGTATCCTCTTGATGCGGTGGGTACTCCATGGCATCAACTTGACGAGTTGATATTCCGCAGTACCCTCTTGACGCGGTGGATACTCCATGGCATTAACTTGACGAGTTGATCTCCCACAGTACCCTCTTGGCGCAGATAGCATTTCGTGGCATCAATGTGACGAGTTAATCTCCCACGGTACCTTCTTGACATGGTGGGTACTCCGTGGCACAACTTGACGAGTTAAAATATTAATCAATTTTAATTAATTTCTTGCTTTAGAATCGAGACGATTATCCCTGTACTTCTATATCCACTATAAAAAATAGTAGTTTTAGCGAAAATGAATTTACATATTTACCGTCGATTTTTTAATTATGGCCTATAATAATACGTCAAAACTCACGAGGTATGCGCCCTCCCTGTTTGTTTTTTTACTCCTACCCATTCTTTTTCTCACAAGCTTTTTTTACCTTTTTTCTCCATTTACCGATTTTCAGCTCATCTTGTTTTCTCATTTCGTAATTCTGGCGCGACTGTGTGAATCGAAATATCTTGTTTTCTCATTTCGTAATTCTAGCGCGACTGTGTGAATCGAAATACGATAAATTCTCAACGAAAGATAGAGTTGATCTAAACTATTCAAACCCTTGACTGAGGAGAGGTTATGAGAAGGTAATGGAACCGATAGAGGCATCTAAAGTATCGACATCCTCTTTTCTTTTCGATTTCTCTGAAGAGGAGAATCTTCGAAATCGGATAAGAAACCCTAGAAAGCTCCCTATATAGAGGCGGCTAGTCCACATCAAAGCGCAGGTTACGATTTTGATGCAGGTTACGATTGTTAAAAGAAATTCTTTATTGCATTTCTCTAACTGTTTTGCTCTTCGTAGAAGGAGATATCTCGTCGATCAGAGAACAAAAGAGAAGAAGAGAATCGGTTCTCCGCTTCGTCACGAAACCCTAATTTTCTTGGCTTCGTGTTAATTCGAATCGATCTTAAGTTATGGTTCTGATCATCTCTCTTTCAATTTCTCGCCCATTTCTCCAGTTGGTATTATTTGTCTTTCTCAGTTCCTGTTAGAGAAGATCTTCTATTGAGTATCTCAGATTCTTATTTTGTTGATGGATTGTTTCTTATGAATCTTTTGCTGTTGAATCCGAAGAAATTAAGGTTTTGGATATGTAGAACTCTGTCATTGGATTTAAAGAATTTTGAGGCGGTGCTTCTAGGGTTTCTTGTTTTTGCGTTCTTTGTTCTGTATCACCTATTCTTGTTTTGGAGACAGATAGATTGTGTGGCTTAGGGCATTTTTGCTTCTTGCTAATGTTGTGAAATCAGCAAAATACATAGTTATAGAAGAGATTTGAATATGAGAATTGAAAGATTACATTTATAAAAGATTAAAATTATAGCTTTTGCTGGAAATATGAATGACATTGTTGCATTACAAACTCGAATCGTAGAGTTGTTTATAAATTCTATGTAGCAGAGTAATTTAGTGGATGGATTTGGATTTAAATGATTTATTGGTAGTTAAAATACTTGAACATGTTCTTGATTGGTGGCTTCCTCCAATGGGTTGATTCTAGCATTTAGGATGGTGGGAAGTGGGAGCAAGCTTGGGAAAAGTAGTAGAAGGGCCAGAACATTAAGGTGGCAGGTTCCTTTTAGTCCTTTCATGGAACATTATATGTGAACTGTAACTGTGACTGTGATATTTGAAATCTTGGTCAAATAATACCAGAGAGAGCACCAAATGAGGTGTAAGTAAGACAACGTGGTGTTTTATACTTGAATCAGTGTTTATTGTTCGAAAAACTAGGGATTTGTGTGATTCAGACACTCATTATTTGGGTTCTTGCGCAGGTATCATCAGAAGCCCCCCACTTCATTTACACTCACTACCGCATTCTTATTCTTTGTGATTGGTTTATTGGTAGGACATATCTTATACAGTGCAGGGGTTCGTATTGTTAAAGTTGAGGATGATTTCCATTAGATGTAGGAACTGAAAGTACGAGCAGAAGCCACTGATGTTGCCAAATCTCAGGTATCATACCAATACGATTGCGTGACATATTTTGATCTCTATGTCCATTTTTTGATGCAACCTTTCTTTTATGTTCCTTACTCCAGTTTCTGGCTACTATTTCTCATGAGATCAGAACACCCATGAATGGAGTCTTTGGTATATATTAGTTGCTTACTATATTTGATTCTTCATATATGTTTTTGGGCAATTGCAATGCCTATAATTAGGAAGGTGATTATTATATTACTCTTAATTGCATGAATGCTTGGCCTGCTTCTAGATACTGATCTAGATTTCTACCCAGAGGGGTTATGCTCAAACTGCTTAAGCTTGTGGGAGGGCCTACCTTTGTTGTGAGTGGACTGTGTTTTTATGATCTACATTATAGTTATGTTGTGGTTTGAATTCGTTTCCATGTGATCAGGTCTAGTTTCGGTGAGTGATCTCTCTCCCATCTTTTTTTTTTTTGGTGTCTTTGTCTTTGTTGTATATTCCTTTACTGTTCTGTTAGGTAATGTAGATTCTCTATAAATGTAATATGCTCAACAGTCAACACTAAATTGAACATTAAAATAGATATCTGAACAAAAACAAGTATACAAGTAACAACTTATCTCTTTAGGCTTAAGAAGGATAAGCCAACTTCCCAATAAATAAATAAATAAATAAATTGTACTACAAGTTCTAAAACATTTTCCAGATAAGACAACTCAATGCGTTCTCATTCATATTACTCCATTACCATCGCTACTCGGTAATAGATACAGTCTCATTCATATTACTCCATTGATGTTAACTGAGATTGGTTCAAAATCCAATCTTTCTATTGTCTAAACCTCTCTTGCTTGCTTTATCACAGGAGGATGTTGAGTTGTTTGATTTTCTTGGAATAAATGCTTACCATTTCTCCATTTTTTGGACCAGAGTCTTACCCAATAAGCTGAAAATGAGTCTTTGTTGATCTATAGTATAGTTATCTTCAATTACTCAAATTTCTTTTACTTTTTTCCCCTAATCAAACCTGACTTTTTCTTTTAAAAGCTTTGAAGCCATTTCTATGCACATTCATATGATAAGTAATCCTATTATCAAATCTTTTCTAACTTTTCGTAATTCTAAATTTATGGCAGCACAATACAAGTTATCATGACAGTTATCAAATACATTCCTCAGGTTAGAGTTACCTTAGATTTCTTGTTGAATTGATTGGTGTTGTCCAACAAACTGTTGGCATTTTTCAATCTAAAGAAGTCTTTTTCATTCTTTTTGGTGCATAATTTCTACTTATTTTATGACAGGCTTGTACATTTTGGCTGCCTTCTATAGATTTGCCTTGCTCTCTCTCCTTTTTATTTTATCATTGACATATAAAATATTTGATCCGGATATACAGTTTGGCACATGGCAGTGCAACAGCTCGCAGGGGGTGCATGGCAGCACATCACATCATAGCAAGCCCGCATGGGGCAGGCAGCAGCCCACAAGGGGCACGCTGCACAGTAGCGTAGCAGCCCAGATTGGGGGGTGTGGCAACGCAACACAGAAGCTTGCAAGGGGCACGCGGCATTGCAATAGCCCGCAAGGGGTCGCGGCAACGCAGCACAGAAGCCCACAAGGAGCAGGTGACACAGCTAAGTCGTTGATGGTTCACTTGTTTATATTCAGATTCGGGAAGGAAAATCTCCACCATCTGATTTAGGACTTGGATTCAGGCCGTCATATCATCATCAATGGGACCACGACTATCGAAATGGGGGGTTTGTACTGTATCATCATCAATACACGTTAATCGTAGAGTAAGAGCAGTGCAGATGATTTGTGGGTATTGAATGGTGATTCAACTCTTAACTCTCGATTTTCATCTCCTCTCTTTGTTTAGTTTCGATTTTCATTCTCTCTCTCTCTCTCTCTCTCTCTCTCTCTCTCTCTCTCTCTCTAGTTATTGTAAATTTTGAGTACGAGCAAAAAAAATTAACTTATTTTTTTAAATCAAATCATTCTTACTGGCAGTTTAACAATCGTCGGGGAAAGCTATTGCGACAATGAAGCTATCAAGGCTCTTATTCTCCGATGGAATCTCCAAACCCACACATTCGTTATCGCATTTGGGGAAATAACACTTACTTTAGAAGATGTTAGGATTCTCTGTAACTTACTGATTCTCGGTAAAGGTCATCCGGTTATCATTCTTTCTCACAAGGAGCAACAAGTTTATAATGACCTAATCAATGGTTTGGAGCTTTCCAAGAAGAAAGTAGTACTAAGAGTTCTGGTGAAGGCAGTGGATCCAGAGTAACATTGAATGGACGGGTCCGATATTTTTGCTGGGAAGAATATTTGAAAAGCAAGTCCAATATTCTTACCATTGTTCTTAGTTTTGGAGGGAAGAATATTTGAAAAGCAAGTCCAATATTCTTACCATTGTTCTTAGTGAAGGTAGGGCAAGCAATATTTATTTTGAGGCTTTTCTTGCTACCTGATTGTCTCATTGTTTTGGCCAGATAGCCGCATGACAAAATTTGAAAGAAGGTTTTCCCTCTTGCTATTCGATTGGCCCAAGGAATTGAAGTTTCTTTAGCCCCCTTTTTCTGGGCAATTTATACGAAAATCTTGATATGATAGTAGAGGATCAAGCTAGATCGAGAGGAGGCCGAGTAGTTGAAACAATCTTCGACTCTGTTTTCCTTCAACTTTTCTTATGGGAACGTTATCCAAATTATGCTCCAGTTTTGATTAATGAAGATTCTATTATTCGAGCTGTGGATGGGCCGCATCCTCGAGCTTCATTCTGGGCGCTTCATCCTCCAAATTCAGAAGTTGCTTTTGTTGATGTGTTAGACAAAGAACATAAATTCGAATACATGCCTTACACTGGAACGATTATCAGTGCAGATCAGCTTGTCTTCAGTTCGAAAAATATTATGTTGAAGGTTGCTGCATTTTCTCTCCTTCCTAGAGAGTCTCAGATGTATCTAATTACCATTCATCCTGGTCATGTTCTTGGAATGGTAGAAGGAGATGTTGCTAATGCTTTCCAGTATCATCCTCATCGAGTTATGACGTAATTCGAACTGGATCAAACACTCCCCATTCTTACTTCAACAGTTGTTCCACACCCTCGTGATGCTGGTCGAAGATATTCTCTTCAAGAAATCTCTGATTGCGGCTAGAGGTTTTCTGAAGCTCCTATGGTTATTCCTTCTAGGAAAGGTGGAGTTTCTAAATATTGGCTTGAGTTCTGGCAGCATTTACTCTTAGATTTCGATACATTCATCAAAGGTAAAGCTATGCTTACTCGCCAAAATATTTTCAAGAAAGACTCTAAGCTGAAATCCCTTAGGTCGACTTGTGATCCTTCAAGAGATATTTCGAGGCCTACACATTATGAATATTATCCAGGCTCTTCTATCAGAGTACAAGGTCCTTCAACTGTCCTTACTGTTGAAGATGAGCAAGTAGATGAAGATGAACCATTGATTCATCCTTTGAGAAATACTCGTTCGAATAAGAACAAGAATATTTCGAGTGATGTTCCAATTTCGAAGAAAAAGGTCATGCCTAAAGACAAAGGTGTTTCATCTTCGAAGACACCTTCCCCAAGTAATTTTCGAAATCATTCTTTTAAATTCCATTGCATTAAAAATACTTTATATTCATTGTTTATTATATATCTGCAGGTCAAAAGAGAATAATAAAAGAATTGCCTAGACCGAAACCTCTTCTCTCTACACCAGAAATGGCAAATCTTCCCAAAGCTAAGGATTCATTATCCTTGGCAATTATCCCTTCTATAATTATATACTCTCTTTTTTTATTATTATTGTTTTTAACATTTCTTGTATTTTAATCACTGCAGCAACTTGCACAAGATTTGCAAGGGCTTTCGAAAGAACAAATAGATGCTGACTTTCCCCCTGACTTCTTAAAAAAAAAAAAAAAAAAGAAAGATGCTGAAAAGGTTGTTAAAACCATGAGACAGAAGAGGGGTTTAAATAAAGTTGGATTGACTGATGTCAAATTCATGCCTTTCAATGCTCTGTTAAATGAAATTTCAATTTGTAGAGCTCAGGATAAAACAGCTAAAGGAATGTAGGTAGAAGAACAATTACCTGTCCAACAAGAAAAATCCATAACTCTAATTCAAACTTTGGATTCTGAAGAGAAGGATGACAAAAGAGAGAGGGAACAATAATCTGAAATAGAAGAAGAAGAATCAGAAGGAGAGGAAGATGAAGAAGAAGGAATAGAAGAAGGAGAAGATGAAAATGAAGAAGAACAGATTCAAGAGGAACCATTTTTGTTTCCTCCTTCAAGTCCCGTTACGATTCCTTCTTCTCCGAAAAATTCACAAGTAATCTCTGATATTTTCCCTTCCATTCAGACTTATGTGCCCTCTCTTCTTTCCACTCCTCTTATAGATGTGGATTCCCTTGAAATTCCAAATACTTCAAATGTTCAAATCTCCTCTGTTGAATCTATTTTAGTTGAAAATACAACAATTGAGACCCTGAATGCTGAGATTCTGAATGTTGAAACTTCAAGCCTTAATGTCTCAAGTATTGATGTTTTGGACTGTTGTTTCGAACGTTGAATTCTCAAATGTCGAAAATTTGAGTATTTAGATCTCAAATATTGAAGTTTCGAACATTGCTTGTTCGAGTATTGATGCTACTTCGAGCATTGAAACTTCTTGTACTGATGTGAATACTCCGAATGCCACTACTACTAGAGTTGTAGTCTCTACTGAGATTCTCCTTTCTTCAGTGATGGAAAATATCCCTTTAGCTTGTAAGCTATCTCTTCTTCAAAATATATTTGCAAACTTCAAATTTCGATATCTTCTAATTTCTGTTTTTTACTTGTAGCTACTGTATCAGCAATACCATAAGTGATCACATGCTTAGGAATATTAGCTCTTCTGGTTTGAAAAGCCATATCCACTGCTTCAATAGTTGTTACTTCTGAGATAGCACTAAATGTTGAAGCTTCTTCTTCTTCTTCGTCCTCCACAGGAATTAATCTTCAAAAGAGAAAAAGATCTGATATTTCTTCTACTTTACTTGTTCTTTATGAGGGAACTTATATGATTTTCTCTTATATGTTGAAATGGATGGACGTTGTTTTTGATCCATATGGAGATATATCAGATAAGGTTCGGGTTCCTTCTTCTTTTACGAGGAGTGCAGGATATATAGAACTTTTCTCTCTTTTGAACAAGATTTAGAGAAGAATTTTGCATCTCTTGCTTCAGAAGACCTTGAGAACTGGAGACCATCTCTTTCGAACATCGAGACTCTTGGTTTGAATGTTGGAAGGTTGAAAACCATTTCTCTATTCTAGAGAAGTCTCTTTCTTGTTTTCAAGAAAGAGGAAAGCTCGAAATTCAAAAGAATCAAGCTCTAGATCAGCTTACCAATAGTTTTCGAGAATTAGAGGAAAAGAAGAAAGAGATTGAACTGCTTAAAAGATCTCTCAAAGAGAAAGAGAAAGAAGCTGAGGGACTCGAACAATATGTTCAATTGATGAAGTCCGAAACAGAGAGCAGGTCAAAGAGACTTTTAGAAGTTTCAGATATAATTGTATCTTTTCGGATTCCACCATAAGAAATGTATTCTCAAAATTGATATCAATAATGGGTTTCTTTTGGCATACTTTACATTTTTGTTACAATTACTCTCCTTCAAAACTAATAATGCTTTAGCAATTTTCCATTGACTAATTCTTCTTGTGCATTCTCTTCAACTAAAAAAAGTTTGTAATAACTCGAAGGATATGCTTCAATGATTTTTAAAGGTTCATCCCACCTTTGTGCAAACTTTGGCTTGATAGTGTTGCTCATTTCATAAAAAGAAGCTCGAAACACTAATTCACCAACATGAAATTCTCGAGGAGAAACTTTCTTCTGATAAGCCTTTGAGATCACTTAATGATAATGAAGGTTGTTTGATAACGCTTGTTGCCTTTTCTCACTCAGGTCATTTATCTGTTGCATTCGAATTGCAAGCAGATCATGAGTATCCCAATCCATTTCAGCAGCTTGAAGTATTCTGGCTGATGATATTTGTAATTCAACAAGTAGAATTGCTTCCATTCTATATACCAATGAAAATGGAGTTGCCTTAGTAGCTCGATGCTTAGATACTCTGTACACCCACAACACATCAAACAAACGTTCATGCCATTGAGTAGGATGATCATAGGTTAACTTACTTAACAGCCTGATCAAAGTCTTGTTTGTAGCTTATGCTTGTGCATTTCCTTGAGGATAATATCGTGTAGACTTGTTGTGGATAATATTATGCCTTGCAAGCATTTCTCGAATTGGACGGTTTAGGAATGAAGAACCGTTGTCAGTAATAATTCTTCGAGGCACTCCTCCTCGAGCAATGAGACATTCTTTAATGAAACAAGCCACAATAGCTCATGTTGCTCTCTTAAGAGCAATTGCTTCCACCCACTTGGTGAAATATTCAGTAGCAACTAAAATCCATGTATGTCATCTTCTGCTGTGAGGATTGATTGGACCAATCAAGTCTAGCCCCCAAGTATGAAATAGATATGGAGTGATAATAGACTGCATGCTTCGTGGATGTTGCCTTGGGATGTTTCCTTGTATTTGACATCTCAAGTATTTTTTATCATATTCAAATGCATCTTCTTTCATAGAAGGCCAATAATATCCCATATCACAAAGTTGCTCATATAATTTTCTTTTTCCTTGATGAGCTCTGCATTCTTCTGAATGTACTTCTCGAAGTACAATGACTGCTTCTTGTAGATCAAGACATCTGAGTAAATTATCATCTGTATATACACGAAATAGATGACCTTCCTGAAAGTGGAACCGAGTAACTCTCCTTTGAATTCTATGGGCTTCATATGTATTGTTAGGTAGAAAGCCATCCCTTAAGAATCTTATAAAGGGTCTTCTTCAATCTTCTTCTTCTGCAAAGATGGGGCATACTTCCATCATATCAAGGGTGCTTTGGCAACCAAGAAAACTTTTCTGTAATTTCGAAGAGTCAAGAGACATGGTTGGCCTGTATACTCCAAATCTTTGCAGTCTTCTATATAAGGGAATAGAATCTGCATTTCCACAAGTTTTCTCATGCATATCACTGAAAATATGATGTGCTTCTTCATCTCCAACACATCAAAGTAATACTTCATTCGAAGACTTGAAATACAGAATAAGATCAACCTCAATGAAATTAGCCAATTTTCAAATAGGAATTTCGAAGATTGTTGTTGAATGCTGAAGTTGATGTAATATAGCGTGCCTCCAATCAATTGAAGGAATATCTTCTTGCTAAATTTCGGGATCCATAGTTGCTGGTAGGATCTTTCAGATAACTTCGATTTGTTGATAATCTTCATTTAAACTCAATCTATTTCCTAGATTAGCCAAAATATCTGCTTGATGATTCTTGACCCTTGGAATATGCATTAAAACACATTCACCAAATTTACTCATTAATGCCCGAATAGTTGTTCTGTATGGAACAAATTCCTGTTCTTTAACAACAAAATCCTCATTAATCTGAGAATTGATGACTTTCGAATCTTCGAAGACTCTCAATCTTTGCATGCCCATCTGTTTAGCCATAATCATCCCAATAAGTAGAGCTTCATATTCTGATCTATTATTGGAACACACGAAATCCAACCTGAAATAATAGTACAAGTGTTGCCTATCACTTGAAGTGAACTCAATTCTAGCTCTTCCTTCATTCGAATTTGATGATCCATCAAATTTCATCTGTCATTCTTGATCTTCCACAGAAGCAACTTCAAATTCGGGTAATTCTCATCTTGCACTTTCGAGAAAGCAGCCAACAAATCAGTTATTGCTTGTCCTTTGATACCTTTGTGCATTTCGCAAGCAATGTTGAATTCTGATATTTGCAATAGCCACTTTGTACACCTTCCAAGTAATACAGGATGAGATAAACAATATTTGATAGGATTTGAACGGGTAACCAAAACAGTCGGACATGCTAGAAGATAATGTCTCAACTTTCGAGTCACATGATATGGAGCAAGACAGAACTTGTCCACCTGAGAATACTTTACTTCTGCTCCTCGCAAGAGTCTGCTGATATAGTATACAGGTTTCACAATTCCTCATTCATCTTCTTGAGCTAATAACCCTCCAATAGCAACATCTGAAGTGGTCAAATACATTCAAAGTGGTTTCCCTGGAATTGGTACAACCATGGCGTGAGGCTGCTTCAATAGATTCTTGATGTTCTCAAAGGCTTGTTGACATTCCGAAGTTCATATGAATTCTGCTCCATGTCGAATTAGCACTAAGAAAGGAGATATATAGGCTGAAAGACCTAGAACGAACCTTCGAATGTATGAAACTCTTCCAAGAAAATGCTTCAATTGTTTCTGATTTGCAGAAGGAGTCATATCAAGAATTTCTTTTGACTTGGTGGGATCTAAGTCAATACCTTGTCTGTGAACAACAAAACCAAGAAATTTTCCAGCAGTAACCCCGAAAGCGCACGTAGCAGCGTTCATTCTATACTTGTAATTTCTACAGCGTTCAAATACTCTCTGCAATACTTCAAGATGTTGAGAACGCTAATTGGACTTTACAACAATGCCATCCACATAATCCTCCCCTTATTTATGCATCATATCATGAAAGATAGTGGTCATTGCACGTTGATAAGTTGCTCCAGTATTCTTTAATCTCAAAGGCATCACTATATAGTAGAAATTGTCTAAATAAGTTTGAAATGTTGTATGTTGAGCATCCATGTGATGCATATTGATTTGTTTATAACCACTATAACCATCCATGAAAGAGAACATCTCATGTCCTGCTGTAGCATCAATGAGAAGATTCATATTTGGCAATGGAAATTCATCCCTAGGACTTGCTTTGTTGAGATCTCGAAAGTCAACACAGCATCTGATTTGTCCATTATTTTTCTTCACAGGCACAACATTCGCCAGTAAAGTCGGATGTTGTATTGGTTTAATGAAACCAGCCTTCAAAAGCTTCTCGATTTCAGCCTTGATTTGCAATTCTATTTCGGGCTTGAAGGTTCGAGATGATTGCTTGACAGGTTTAATATCAGAAGATAAATACAACCTATATGTGACTAATTGAGGATCCAATCCACATATATCATCGTAGCACCAAGAAAAGACATCTTTATTAGCTTTCAGAAGTTTTGCAAGTTTTGCCTTCTCTTCAGGAGATAGGCTTGCATTAATAAAAGTGGTCTTCTTTTCTTCTGCTGGCTCAGATAAGTTTACTTCCTCCAGGGTTTCGAGGACATAATTTTTTACACCATCTTTGAGTTGCTCAGGTACTTCCTAGACTTCATGCTGTACTTCAAAAATCTCTGCCATAGATGGGATGTCATCACTATCCTTATCACTTGGAATTTCAACATGGTAAGCCTCAGGCTCATGCTCTTTTATTGTTATCCCCTTCGAGACAGCTTTCGAAAGAGAGTCTCCTTGTCCTTTTTGATCTAATTCAGACCAAAAACGATATATGATGCACCCCTCAGGTGTAACAACTTGAGTGCAACGAGCTTTTGAACCAGGTTGTTCAACAGTATGTCTTTTCTTTTCTTCTTTCTTTTCTTTCTTCTGTTCTTTTTTCTTTTCTTCTTTTCTTCTTTTACCTTCCTTTTCGAAGGTCCAGACTCAGATAAAGGCATATCAAGATTAGCTTGGAGTGCTGGCCATGCTGGAAGAGAAATTCCTCTAAGGAGTAAGACTTGACACTCACCAGTTGGTGCAAGCTCATTATACTCGGCAACATCTGTCAGATGAACTTCGAGCTGATTAAATGGGCATGAATCAGCAACAAGTCGGACCATCTTGCCATTTCGAATGCCTTTACAACATTGATGGCAGGTTGAAGGAACAAGCTTGCATCTATGAATCCAAGGCCGTCCCAACAGAATATGATATATTGGTTCGCTATCCAACACATGAAACAAATTTGGATATCTGTATGGTCCAACCTGTAGTTCAAGGGTCACATAACCCAAATCATACTGGCTTCGAGCGTCGAAACCATATATCTTCATTGTCTGAGGAATCACCCTTTCGGATGATACTCCAATAGCCTTCAGAATGCCTATTGCAATGATATTCAAAGAAGATCCTACATCCACCAAGGATCTTCGAATGTCTACACCCTGTAAAACAGAGTTCAAGTACAGGGCATTTCCATGGTTTTCATACGAAATCATCACATCCTTTGGTCCAAAATTTATCAGACCTTCTTCAGAAATAGCAGTGGCACATTCCTCATCTACTTATCACAATGATAGCCTCTGAGTGTACGCTTGAATGGCTATTTGTTCAGACTTCGAAAAGCCTATTTCCTTCATGCTCTCTTCGAGCCTTTGGTATTTCAGCAAGTTTATCCTCGGAGGATAGACAACATCTCTAGTCACCTCCGAAACAATGACATTTACAACAGCCCCCTTACCTTTGTGATTCGGTAAAGGATCAGTGTGAACAGGTTCGGGCTGCAGTTCGATTTCTCCCAGCTTCACTTGAAGATAATACAACCTCCTCATAGAATAACAGTCATAGGTGTTGTGACCTATATACTAATGATACTTGCAAAATTTCAGATTACTCCGATCTTTTGCTTATGGAACCTTCTTCGGGACAAGAAGTTTGACACAGTCATCTTTTACCCAATTGTCAAACAGAATGTTGAATTGAACCGGTGTGCAGTCTGGCTCAGGGGGAGGATCTCGAGAATCTCAAGAACCCTTGTTCTCATTCTTCCTTGCTTTCTTCGAGGGACTATCCTTAATCAGAATAGTCTCATTTCTTCTTCTTTCGAGCTTTTTGGCAGGGCTAGGCATCAAAGCACTTGTCTTTCGGACTGCTTCACATAGTCGGGTAAAACTCGAAATCTTCAAATTTTCCAAATGAATTTTGTATTCAGGGAGAATTCCATTTATACAGTTTTCAACAAATTGTTCCTTAGCCACTGTTTCTTTACAAGACATAAACAAGTCTCAAAATCACTTGACAAATTTGACAAGACCCTCAGACTGTCCTTGACGTTCTCTACTCAAGTCTACAATGGTATAGACTTCGTCAGTAATGAAGAACTTCTTGTGAAATATTACCGCCATATCTTCCCAAGTTCCCATAGAACCTGGCTTTAAGTTATTATACCACGTATAGGCCTTCTCCAGCAAGGACTTCGCAAACTCTCTCAATCTGAGATCATTGTTCAAAGCATGGGCTCCCAAAGCCTCAATAAAATGACTTATGTGCACCTTCACATTCCTCATTTTACTAGTGAACTTAGAGAATTTAGGACTCACATAATCCTTAGGATATAGCTTGCTTAATAAAGCCATAGGTTATGGTGGGCAATAGTCACTTTTGACCCATTCAGGATATCGAGTCTGTGACTTCTTCAAGAGGAATTCTACATCCTCAAAAGTTGCAAAATGAGGAGTAGAAGATGATGGTGCAACAGTTTTCTGAACAACAAATGATGGTAGAAACGCCTGAGAAGGCAAAATATTAAGACAATTCTAGAAATTAGGCCTGATTGGTTCCTCTCTTGAGATATTGGTGGTAACAACTGGTCGGAATGAAGGAATAACTGATGATTGCAATGATGGTAGTGGTATAAAGTTTGTCTGAGGTGCTACTCGAGCAGCAACTGTAGCCTGATGAGCCAACAAAGCCACCATTTCTTGATGCATGGCTGTCATATTTTCAAGCATGACTACAACCCAATCCTCATATGACAGTGACGCGTTCGAAGTAGAAGGTGTTGCTGATGCTGTAGCAGCAGTTATAGTTGATAGATCAACTGCGTTAACAATAGGATCCATAGGAAGATCCAGAGTTTTGGTAGTGTTGACAATAGGCAATTCTGGAGCCATTTGACTGATCTAAATTCAAGAAAAATGAAAGGAAACAAACAACTTCCCCAATGGAGTCAACAAAAATGGTGATGCACAAACCGGTAAATGACCAAAAATGTTAATTAACCAAATTGGTTTGTAAAACAACGGATTCGAATACTTGCTTTCACTGGCCTAAATCAAAGAAAGACCGTTCCAACAAAAGGTTTCCTTTTGGAAGTTGATAGCAACGAAGGAAAGAAGTCAGATCAGTCAGAAATGTTCAGAAAGACACTACAAAACTCATACAGATTTCAGAAGAAGATTCCTTAAACAAATACTATGTAATTCTTAAAGAATGTCAAAATGCTCAGAAATCCAATCCTTCTTTCTGATGTCGTTGGCCTTTATAGCCCCACACTCTCTACTGAACCATTTGCAATGATTCATTCAATACACTTAAAACGTTTCATCAATGTATTCAAGCGTTTTAATTTGAATATTCAAAATGCTTCATCAAAGATCGTAACGTTTCAATGAATGTATTCAAAACGTTTGGATTAGTAATGAATATGACGTTATAAAATTAATGATATGGTATTGTTTTGTAATGATTCAAGTCCTTTAAATGCTACAAGATATTCGAGAATCTTGATAGGACTTATCTCTCTAGCCCTCCATTCCTAAAAGTCTGATGTTTATTTCCCCTATGTTTTAAATTAATAACCTCGAACTCACTAGTTTCGAGGAATAAGGGATATCAGGGAACGTTCCCTTATAATTCATAACATCATGTCTTCATAATGATCATTTCGAGTAATTATCTCGAAAATTGACTTTGAGTTATTTATATGATTATCCCTAAAAATGATTCAAAATATGACTTTGAGATAATAATAAATTTGTCATGTTGAGACATCTCGAAAGCTTAACAAAGACTATTTCGAAATACATCATTGAAATAGCATTATGCTGGTAACCTCATATGAGATTTTACTTATGATGACGAATTGACCCCCTAGAGGCGGCTAACCTATATATGCTATATTTGTTGGATATTTCGAAGATTTTCCTTCAAGAATATGGTTTGAAGCCTATCTCAAGTAAAGCTTCAAACCTGTTATTAATTTTGAAGTGATTCTCCTGAAATGGGCTTTTTGAAATGTACTGTTCTGGAAATATTCTCCCACTAAAGGTGGGATTTTCGAGAAGATATTCAAAATTTTAATTATACATCCTTTAGAACGTATATTTACATAATTGACCTTGCCAAATGTCATATTATTATTGAATTAAATCAATTTTTAAATTGGCTCATCATCAGTATTCCCAAGATGAATGGAATACTATGACCTGTGCGACTCCTCCAGAATCTCTCTCCTGATCGTCCGGCACACAGAGACGACCCCAGTATCTAACAGTCCATCTGTGTGCACTGCCCAATCTGGTTTTTCGTCGTCTACTGTTAACAACTGAAGGTCTTGATCAGTTTTCAGACTAGCCGTAATACGATGTTCTAAAGAAGGCCTGGCAACTAAACTGAAAAGAAAACCTCCTCTCTGCTGCTCAACTGCCTGAACAACCAGATCTGTTATTGGCTCCTGTAGACTCCACTCCTCTGCCACATCAACTGAGCTAACACCCCTCTCGGTTTACGACTCATTGCATCAACTACAACACTCACCTTCCCAGGATGATAATGAAGGGTAGAGATGTAAATGTTTACCAACTCAAACCATCTCTTTTGGCGCATGTTCAGACCCTTTCACGTAATGTACTTCAGACTCTTGTGGTCCATAAATAACTCAAACTCCTCACCGTACAGGTAGTGTCTCCACAACTTTAGGGCAAACACAACTGTAGTCAACTCATGATCATGAGTGGGATAGTTACGCTCATGAGTCTTAAGCTGTCGCGATGCATACACCACAACTCATCCATTTTGCATGAGAACTACACTCAAGCTTTGCAAAGATACATCCGTGTAAACCTCCATCTTCTGTCCACTAACAGGTATCACTAGCACTGGCGCTAAAGTCAATCTCTTCTTTAGTTCCTCGAATGCCAATTCACACTACTAGTCCCAGATGAATCCCACCTCCTTCTTGGTCAAGCAAGTCAAAGGTGCTGCAATCGTAGAGAATCCCTTTATGAATCTCTGGTAGTATCCCGCTAGACCAAGGAAATTCTTGATCTCAAATGCATTCTTCCGTTGCTCCCAACCAAGAACTACATCTACCTTAGCAGAATCCACAGAGATACCACTCTTGGAAACCACATGACCAAGGAATCTGATCTCGTCTCTCCAGAAGTCGCACCTCTCTAGCTTGGCATACAATTGGTGATCATACAGCTTCTACAATACAATCTTGAGGTGCTCCACCCTAGACCTTGAATAAATCAGAATGTCATCCACGAAGATGACAACAAACTGATCCAAGTACGGTCTATGCATCAGATCCATGAAAGCCGCTGGCGCATTCGTCAACCCGAATGGCATCACTACAAACTCGTAATGCCCATAACGAGTACAAAAAGCCGTTTTCTAAATGTCCTCATCCCTAATCCACAATTGGTGGTATCCTGATCATAAGTCTATCTTCGAAAAGAACTGGGCCCCTCTCAACTGATCAAATAGGTTGTCGATCCTATGCAGTGGGTACTTGTTCGTCACGGTCACCCGGCTCAACTGCCTATAATCAACACAAAAGTGAAGCGACCCATCCTTCTTCTTCACAAACAATACAGGTGCACCCCACGGAGATGTACCCGGCTTGATGAAACCAAGTGAAATCAATCCGTCCAATTGCTCCTTTAACTCGCGTAACTTTGTCAAACCATCCGATAAGTCGCTAGAGAAATAGGAGAAGTGCCCGGCACTAACTCTATGCAGAAGTCTATCTCCCTTTTAGGTGGCAAACCCAGAATCTCTTGAAAAACAATGCTGTAATCCCGGACTGTGGAAATATCCTCTGTCCCACATCCGCTGCACACAGGAAACCTGACTGGTAGGCGTCATTCTCAGTCCCAAGGAAAGTCAGACGTCTACCCCCAAGAAGATTGAATACCATAGACTTCTCGAAGCAATTCACTCTGGCATGATAGGAAGCAAGCCAATCCATACCGAGAATCACATTGAAGTCTACCATGTCCAATACCACAAGATCTACCTCTAGTTTTAGATCACCTACTCTCATCACACAAGCACAGCATACTCAGTGTAGAGTAGCAATCCCTCCCACTGGATTAACTACACTCAACGGACTCTCCAAACAACTAGGTTGCCATCCCAAAAATAACATGAAGCTACTGGATATGAATGAATGAGATGCTCCCGAATCGAATAAAACATGAGCTGGAGTACGGAATAAATGAAGAGTACACTCCAACACTGCATTAGACGCATGGTCATCCCTCGGAGCTGATGTATCTGCCATAACATTGGCCCTGACACTCTGCACAAGCCTAGGTGGAACCGGTCTACTGCCATCTGTCCTCACAAGTGCTTTGCAATGACTCTGAAGGTGGCCCATCTTACCACAGTTGTAGCATACCCTCATGTCACGCTAACAAAACTGTTATTGTTGTGTTGGCGGTGGTTGCCTCTGTGCATCTCATGCCACATGTGTTGTCATATCCACAAGTGAAGTCATAGCCGTGCTGGTATCATTCCGCTGATGCCTATCGGTAATCTACCTCTGCTGGTAAGGCTGAGACAGACCCTTGTCCTGCTTGGTCTACTCTCTCTGGGACGAAGCTCGGTCCATGTCCCACTAGACATGATTTGCACACTCCAAAATTTATGAGTAGCTCATGAGTCTCTGTGGTACCACCTTAGACCGCACCGCTAGTCTCAAACCCTC
The DNA here is from genome assembly GCA_031762675.1 of Pachysandra terminalis. NCBI lineage: Eukaryota > Viridiplantae > Streptophyta > Magnoliopsida > Buxales > Buxaceae > Pachysandra > Pachysandra terminalis. The sequence goes on from JAUPMG010173993.1 coordinate 21,381, forward strand.
CTCAAACGTAGCGGCTTTATCTGCTTCGTTCACTATCATATGGGGTGTGTATCTAGACATCATCGCAAATCTAGCCTTATACTGCGCAACGGTGTGCAAGCCCTACTCTAACCTCATGAACTCCGATGCCATCTGCCTCCTATAGTTGCTCGGAAGGTAATTGTCCAAGAATTAACTCTAGAACATCTCCTAAGTCATCGTCGCGTCTAAGTTCCTCTCCACCATGTCTCACCAGTGGAGTGCCTCGCCCTTAAGCATGAATTTGGCCAAGGACACCCTCTGGTCGTCTAAACACCCCATCTTCCTGAACCCCCGCTCCACATCAAGCAACCAGCCCTGAGCCTGGTGTGGATCACCTAAACCCTCGAAAGTAGGTGGAGTAAGCTTCTTAAACTTCTCCAACGATGCAATCGAAGAACCCACGACCTGCCTCTGGTCTGCCCTGGCCTGCCTCTCCATCTGATCCCTCTGAAGAGCCGCAATGTCTCCCAGTTTCTGGTAAACACCGGTCAACTGAGGATCGGTGTTGGCCCTAGCCCGAGAAGATGATCCCTCACCAGCAATAGCTCTCCTCCTTCCAGCCATCTACAAACCCAAAGTAAACATTAAATCTTCTAATCTACCGCCTCATATCCTAGTAATCATATAAGAAAACTATCATACAATTATGGCAAACAATCATGTTAACAATAATCAGCACACAATTCCTAGTTTGAATTTCTATGCTTATCCTTCCTAACTTCAGATTTCTACGTGAAACCTAGGTTCACTAGTCTTCTAACAACCTTACTTTGAATAAACCTTTGCTCTGATACCAATCTATCATGCCCCGAAACCCGTGGCACATATCACTATGCGAGCGGCACGAATCTCAAGGTGAGACCTTCGAGGTCCAACCATGGAAAATAGATTGCCATACCATTCACAAGTAATAAAAGTAGAAAATACCACCTTTATTAACATTACCAGAGTGAGGAAGCTAACAAAATGAAATTAAATAAAATTCCATGGCTTCTGCAGAGCCATGAATCCCAAAGTAAAACAAAGTATTCCAACTAATGTAGAACTTCTACCTACCCTTTCTAGTACACCTCTTTTGAATTCAATTGAGTCACCACCTACTCCTGAGTTAAAGTCCCTTTCGGCTACACTCAAGTATGCTTTTCTAGGACCACATGACACTCTTCCAGTCATCATTGCCTCTAGCTTAGAGAGTGAGCAATAGAGTAAGCTTCTAGAAGTGCTAAGTAAGCACAAAAGTGTCATTGGTTGGACGGTGGACGACCTCAAAGGAATTGACCCCTCCTTTTGCATGCAAAGGATCCACTTGGAATAAAATGCAAAGCCTAGCGTAAAGGAGAAAGAACCCAACATGAAAGAGGTGGTAAAGAAAAACGTAGTGAAGTTGTTACATGCGAGTATCATATACCCCATCTCGGATAGTGAATGGGTGAGTCCCACCCAAGTGGTTCCTAAAAATTCCGGCATCACAATTGTTGAAAATGGAAGGAAAGAATTGATGCCAACTCGTGAGACCACGGGTTGGAGAGTGTGCATAGACTATAGGAAATTGAATTCCATGACAAGAAAAGACCATTTCCCTTTACCCTTTATTGACCAAATCCTTGAGAAGTTAGCCGATTAAGAGTTTTATTGCTTCCTTGATGGGTATTCGGGTTACAACCAAGTACCCGTTTTTCCCGAGGATCAAGAAAAAACCACATTCACATGCCCCTTTGGCACTTTTGCCTACCGCAGAATGCCATTTGGCTTATGTAATGCACCTACAACTTTTCAAAGGTGCATGATAGCTATCTTCTCGGATATGGTGGATAAGTTCTTAGAGGTCTTCATAGGTGATTTTTCTGTTTTTGGACCATCATTTGATGAATGTCTTGCTGATTTAGCATTAGTGCTTCAACGATGCCAAGGCACCAATTTGGTCTTGAGTTGGGACAAGAGTCATTTTATGGTTCGAGAGGGAATTGTCCTGGGACACATTGTGTCCAAAAACAATAAAACAAATTAGATCTTTCTTAGGCCATGCAGGTTTTTACCGTCGCTTCATCAAAGACTTTGGTAAAATTTCTGGACCTTTGTGTCATTTGCTTTCTCATGATGTGCCATTTGTTTTTGATTAAGCTTGCATGGAAGCTTTTGAAAGGCTTCGCACCCTCTTAACAATGGCCCCAATCATCCAACCTCCAAACTATGCACTTCCCTTTGATATCATGTGTGATGTCTCCGACTATGCGGTCGGAGCGGTTTTAGGCCAAAGGGTGGGGAATGTACCCCATGTCATCTATTACGCAAGTAAGTCTCTTTCTGATGCCCAATTGAATTACACCACTACGGAAAAGAAATTACTTGTGGTTGTTTATGCTTTGGACAAGTTTAGACCTTACCTTTTGGGGTCTAAAATTGTCATTTTCACAGACGATGCCGCTTTAAGGCACTTGCTCTCCAAGATGGAGACTATGCTCAGGTTGATTAGGTGGATTATTTTGGTACAAGAATTCAACTTTGAAATTAAAGACAAAAAGGGCTTGAAAAATGTTGTAGCGGACCACATTTCTAGGATTGTGCTAGAAGAATCTAGTGACACTCTACCCCTAAAAGACTCATTTCCGGATGAGCAACTTTTTCTAGTGTCACAATAGAAGCTCCCTTGGTTTGCCAATATTGTGAACTACCTTGTTATAGGTCGAATTCCCTCCAATTGGTCCAAGCTGGACAAGGACCGATTCTTTTCTCAAATCAAATTCTATTTTTGGGAGGACCCTTATCTTTTTAAATATTGTGTAGACCAAGTCAT
>JAUPMG010173994.1:0-10533 GCA_031762675.1 Pachysandra terminalis
ACCTCTCAGTTTGCTGGCTTCTGTCATTCCAAGAGAATTGGCAGCCCTTGTATCTTAAGCCATTAAGCTCAAGCTAATCAATACATTCATTAAAATCTTTAGAAGGTTGCACATTAACATCCCTACCCCCAGATTTTTCAGAACTGTATCTAACAACATTAAAGTCCCCTAATAGAATCCAAGTTGTAGCAGGCTGGATGTGGGATAGGTCCCTCCACAGACATCTTCTTTCTTTCATATTATTTGAACCATACACATAACTGATTATGGTAGTGGAACTAACAGCTTTGAAGGTAATTGAACCATGAACAACTTGGCTAGAGCTAAAAATAGGATTGAAATCCACCTCACTACTATTCCAGCACACCCAAATTTTGTCTCTGTCAGAAGTAGGGTAATTAAGGAATGAATCCCATCCAGGTGCTATATAGTTGATGATATTGGCAGCATTGTTTGCTCTCACCTTAGTTTCAACTAATGCAAAAAAACCAGGAGAAAATTTGGATACTAATCTTTTAACTTCCCTCTGTTTGATAGGATCATTGAGCCCCCTAACATTCCAACAAAAGAGACTTAACATTGAGGAAGGGATTTAGATGGGGAACCCCCTCCACTAGAGGAAATCAGCTTTGCTGAACAGAGACCATCTTGCTCCTCTAAGTTATGCACAATACCATCTCCTTCCACCATAAGGATATTGAACTTGTTAGGTGATGATATAAGAGGCTGGGTAGAAGGAATGCAAAGCGATACAATCTCTCTAACAATGCTGTCAGATGTTATATCGGTCTTAGTAACATTACAATGGTTTTCAGCTGCCACAGAACAGACCTCCCCCAAACTCCTGACAATGCCCACATTAGTTCCATCCTTGAGGTTAAGGGAGTTAAAGGGGATTGATTTTTCAATAGTTACAGCATGTCCCTCCCCCATACTCCTGTCAGATGTTATACTAGTCTTAGTAACATTACAATGGTTTTCAGCAACCACAGAACAACCCTCTCCTATACTCCTGACTATGCCCACATCAGTTCCACATCAGACTCAATGTTGATTTCTACACACACCTTTGCAAAGCTCATCAATGAATTGTTCTTAGTAGCTGTGTCCACATTCAGTGGATACCCCACAACACTAGCGCATATATGATCCCCTCAAAGGTCCAGATTTCAGGAGGAATGTTGAACAACTTGATCCATATGGGAACAATGTTAAGGCTATCCTTGAGAAGGGGCATGTTATGTCTCCATTCGCTTAGAATGAGAAGCTTTCCTGCAAAATGCCAGGGTCCTGCTGCAAGAACTTTATCCCTAGTCTCCTTACTAGAAACTTTGAAGAAAAAAAACCCATTGTTGTTGGCTGTGACCTCAACTGTGCTAAGCTTACCCCATAGCCTTTGAGCAAACAAATTTACCACATTCAAGGGCAGTCTTCTGTCCAGAAAGTGTCCCACTAGAGTGCCATCCCAAATAGCAATCCCAGCATCAATAACCTCCGTGGGAGGACAAACCACCACCCTGTCATCTTTAATGGATGGGGGGAAAAAAGATAATTGAGTGCGAGAGGGGGGGCTGACTGGGCGAATAAGCTGGACCATGAATGAGGGCCTGGCTGGGAAGCAGGAGGATGAGACAAATTGCTGCCAGACCGCAGACCAGCAGGAGGCCCAGCCAAACAGGGTCGCTGGCTGGGGGGGCAGTCAACGGGGGAGGGGGTCAGACCAGGCTTGGAAATCAGCAGGGGCAGTGGTTGCAGAGGAAAGAGAAATAGCAGATGAGGGAAGGTGCAGAGCACCTTTCCCCAGCGTAAAATCGTGATTACCCAAATTAGTAAGGCCAGCTGTATTAGAAAGCACACCTCGATCAGCTCTAGACAGGGGCTGAGACGACTGGAGCAGGGGGGAAGAAGGAGCTGCAGCAGCAATCAATGGGGCAATGGAAGGCAGTCCCACCATATCCAGCTCAGCGCTAGCAGACCCCAAACTAGACAAAGACTGGGTCTGCAGTACAAAACCAACACAACCAGGAGACAGGTCACACTGCTCGAAAACAGGGGAAACCCCATACAGAGGGCGGGAACAAACTGAATTTTGAGTATACTTCGGATCCTCAACAACATGACCGAACCCGGACCCACGAGATCCAGAACACACATGGATCACACCTTCCGAGCAGAAACCAGGCTTGCCGGAGATAGGGGAATCCAACTGCGTCATCCGACAGGGAGAAGAGACAGCACATGGCAAAGAGGGTGAGGCCTGTTCCAAGGGAACAGCCTCAGAGCATGGAGGAGATGAAGAGAAGGCAAAAGGAGGGGACTGAGATGGAACGGGTTTCAATGGATGTCCAGAACAGGGAGAAGGTGAAGTAGGAGGAGAACAAGAAGATGAACAACCAGAATGGGGGATAGGACACTAAAGGGGAAGACAGCCAATATCAAGAGGAGGAACCAGGAGTGGAAGCCTTCCTGGCTTTCCTCTCCATAGGGAGCAAAACAGAAGGACAACTGAGGACAGAAAGACAGAGGAGGAGTAGCTCCGGCGCCGAAAGGGCGCCGAAAGGGCGCCAAAGAGGAAACTCCTGAGTGAAGGAAGCCTCAAAAGAAATGGTTTTGATTTCTTGAATAAACTTAAAATAATAAAATATAATATGATGACATGATAATACACATATGAATGTGATAGTATATGCTGAGTGAAATGCATGAAATGGACTGTGTTGATTTACATGCATAAAATTAAGTATTGTAGACTCGTAGGATTTCTCTACTAGGCTTCAGCTGATCCTTATCTCTACAGGTGATCTGATGGTTTGAGTCTCGGCAAGCCTTTGGCTATGGTTTTAGAGACACTGTTTCTTTTTGAGACTGCATTGACTTTACTTCTATGTTATTTTATTTACCTTGGTTTGACCCCCTAGAGGGCAAAATTGTAATAGAGATATTCTAGACTTGATTACTTATTGTGGGTTGATTGCTCAACATGTTTGGTTGGGCAATGAATTTTATTTTTAAAGACTTCCGCTGGTGATTATTCTGTTGAGACTCTGATTCAACCAGATAAGGGTTGATGTTATGGTTATTTATCCGTATCCACGCGGTGGGTCCGAAGGTCGGTTCCTCGGAATCCTCGAGATTCCATATCTCGGATTTGGGGCGCGACATACTGATATATGTATTTCTATCCAAAACCTTAGTTACATGTGTATCACTGCTCATTTCGTTGATAATGGTTGGAACCTACATAAAATAGTGATTAACTTTACTGTGGTTCCAGGTCATGGAATTGAAGATATTGGTCGGGCTGTTGAGTCATGTTTATTAAGGTGGAGCATAGACAACTTGTGCACCCTTACAGTGGATAATGCTAGTTCTAATGATGTTGTTGTTCGGTATTTAAAAATTTTACCAAAAAGAATGGTCTAATTTTAGATGGTGAGTTTTTTCATGTGCGTTGTTATGCACACATATTAAATCTCATCGTGAAAGATGGGTTAAATGAAATGAGAGATTCACTACTTCGAATTCGTGGGGCTGTTAGATATGTGAGGATTTCACCGGGAAGACTACAATAATTCAAAACATTTATTGAGAAAGAAAGAATCGTGTAAATGAGACTTTTATGTCTAGATGTCTAAACATGATGGAATTCAACATATTTTATGTTGGAATCAGCAATAAGATTTCAAAAATCCTTTGAACATTTAGAAGAGGATGAATCACATTATTTGATTGAGCTAAAGGGAGGGACTCCAACTGTGTTGGATTGGGATAATGCTAGGACTTTGTGTAAGTTCTTGAAAAAATTTTATAATGTAACAAAACGCTTGTCTGGATCCTTGTATGTAACCTCTAATGCTTATTTTCATGAGTTTTGTGGGATTGAGAGTCTTTTGCTTCAATGATCAAATAGTGAAGACATGTTATTGTCTAGTATGGCTAAGAAGATGAAAGAAAAGTTTGACAAGTATTTGGGAAAGATTGATAAACTGAATATGTTTTTATTAATTATTGTAATTATGGATCCTCGGTATAAATTGAAGTATTTGAGGTTTTGTTACTCAAAAGTCTATCCCACAAATAAAGACAACGTTATGGACCTGACTAACAAGGTTAAAGAAGCGTTGGATTCTATGTTTAAGTATTATGAAATACTTGATCCAACCTTGAATTTACAAGAAACTCAAGTCAAAACCTCAATGAAATGGTGGTTGATTAACTCCCTCTTGATGCATGTATGCAAGTAAAGAATCTTAAAGATGAATTTTTTAAGCACTTGGAAGAAGAAGATTTGGTAGGGTCTAAATCTAAACTAGATTGATATTTGGAGGAAAGTGTTGAGAAGGATGACTCTCACTTCAATATCTTGAAATGGTGGAAAGTAAATAGCTCCAAGTTTCGTATACTCTCTCAACTGGCAAGAGATGTGTTGGCAATACCTATGTGGATTGTTGCCTCAGAATCGGCTTTTAGTACTGGAGGTCGTGTACTAGATCAATTTCGTATTTCCTTGACATCGAAACTAGTAGAATGTTTGATTTGTACTCAAGATTGGTCAAGGGTTGGCTTAACTCCACTTGACGTTGAAGAAAACTTGGAATAGCTTGAGCAAGATGAGTCAAGTAAATAAGTTTTTTTTATCTTCTATTAAATTTATTATTTATTGATAATGTTTTTTTTTCTATCTTGATAAATTATAATTTATCTTGTATTTTTCAGTCATAACAGAGGAACTTGGCATTGATAGTGGAACATTTTCAAGTGTTGCCATATGATTCACATTTTCAGGTACTATTAAATTTATTATTTATTGATAATGTTTCTTTTCTATCTTGATAAATTCTAATTTATCTTGTATTTTTCAGTCATAACAGAGGAATATTGGTAGTGGAACATTTTCAAGTGTTGCCATATGATTCACATTTTCAGGTACTATCATATGATTTTCATTTTTGAGATGAGTATTTCAAATGATAATTTTTTTAGGTATTACTTGCATTGTTATAACTATTGTATGCTTATTTTAAGGTATCTAAACAATAAAACATTGATTGAGATTGCAATTGCAAGGGCTGTTTAATTAGATGACAATCTTCATAAAGTTATCTCATTGAACTCTTAAGTAACTCTAGGTAGGAATTCAAGGATTACAGATTCGGTTTCTTCTTACGATACTGTAGTGACTATTGGAACTCAAGAAATTCTGATTTCATACCTTATCCAATAACACATACAGGTACATTTTCCATTTTCACGATGACAACCAAGAATTGTGTGCTTCACCTTGGTAACTAGAATATAAAGAATTCTCATTGATGAAAATAACTTTAGTTGTAAATGATTGTAGTTGGTGCATATTGAACCATGGGTTTGCTAGACCCCCTTTAATATTTTGATACATTTAGTTCGTAGTTTTATATCTTTTTCATTTTTACTTGGCTTCAGAGATTCCTTCAAATAGCAACATTTATGATGTTTGAATGTGTGTGTGTGTGCATACAATGTGTGTGATTGTTTTTATTACTTAAAATAAATGTTAGAATGTGTTTTTAATACTTTGAATATGAATGAAAACAGCTACAAGTTATAGAGGTATTTGAAGTCCATTTTATTGTCAAATTGAATCAATAGATGTTTGAATGTGTGTTATTACTTTGAATGTGAATGAACAGCTTCAGGTTAAAACTGTAGAATGATGTTTGGCTATTACAGTTATTGATGTTTTGAGTTACTTGGTTCAAGATGCTTCCTTCAAAATATTTTCAAGATGATTCCTTTAAGATGTTTGGCTACAAGTTAAATACTAGAATGATAGAAATGGATTAGGTTCTTTGGTTTGGTTTTCAGTTTGAACAGAGTAATGGAAATTGGTATGGGTAATTGGTAATCACTAGATTCACCACTATTGAAGTCCGTTTTATTGCCAAACCGAACCAAACCGAACTAGAATTTTTAATTTCGTGACTTCAGTTCGGTTTAGGGTTAGTCAGAAATAATCGGTTTGGTTTTCGGTTTGGTTATTTAAAAATCGGTTTGATTTAGGTTTGAACACTAAACCAAACTAAACCAAATTGTTGACATTCCTATGCTCAACCACATATATAAGAGAAAGGACATAATACATAAAATATCTCAATTTAACCTTCTATTAATCTAATTTAATTTTTTTTCGAATAAAACTCGTTTATTTTTATAGTTTTATAAAAACAGCCAAAAGTTTACAAGAAAACCCACGTTTTTTAATCTTTTTTTAGCATAAAACTCATATGTTTTTTTCGGTCCCCCGTCATAGACAGGGTGGAAAGAGATTAGCTACCGGGAAGAAACTTTATTTGTTGTCAGGGGGGCGAGTCACTTTGATCCAGTTTGTTTTAGCTAGTCTCCCCATCTACTATTTGTCTCTTTTTCGGGCTCCAGTGAGAATTGTTAAGATTTTGTAGAAAGCCCAAATAGAGTTTCTTTGGGAGGGGGGTGGTCATAGGAAAGATCATTTGCTTAAGTGGAGCATGGTGTGTAAATGTAAAGCAGCTGGTGGCCTTAATTTGGGCAATATTCAAATTGGAACTCTGCTTTGCTTGGGAAATGGCTATGGCGGTTTGGCATGGATACCGAGGCTTTATGGTACAAGGTTATTGTAAGAAAATTCAGGATAGGGTTAAATGATTGGGATATAAATCAATCAGCAAGAATATATACTCGTAGCCCTTGGAAGGCCATCTCTGCTATGGCTCCATCATTCGATTCCATTATTCGTTTTGGGGTGGGAAGTGGTTCGCATACCCGTTTTTGGCTTGATATATGGTGGGGTCAGTCCATTCTTAGTGTCAGATTTCATCGTTTGTTTATGGTGGTGTTACACAGGACACTTTGGTCTCAGATATCCTTTCTTGGTCAGGAATCTAGCTTTTAGGAGAGACCTTGGAGAAGATGAGATTGAAGAGTTGTCAAGTCTTTTTGATCTTCTTCAGTTTAATTGCATCAATTATGGGTGTGAGGATATCCGAGTTTGGCCCTTGGAATCTAGTGATGTGTTCTCTACCAAATCTTTTTTTTCTATTCCTTGGTAGAGAGGCTAATTCGGGTCAAGCCAGTTTTTGCACTTCTAAGGTTTGGAAGGTCAAAGTTCTTTCTCGAATTAGACTATTCGTGTGGACCACTTTGCTATATCGTATCAATACCTGTGATATTCGTCAAAGAAGGAGAGGATATTTGTCCATCTCTCCACATAGCTATGTTATGTTCAGGAATCAAGGGGAGTCAGTGGATCACTTGTTCTTACATTGTGATGTTGCTAGAGGGATTTGGTTGCACTTCTTGAGGTTTATGGGGGTGGAGTGGGTCATGCCAGACAGTTTGGTTGATCTGTTTGATCATTGGAGATTACGAGGATTGGGTCAGAGGTAAGATCTTTGTTGAGGCCCTTTCTTTTCGGTTCTTTGGGTTATTTGGAGTGAAAGAAATAGACGAATTTTTAAGGACACTCAAAGACAGTTTCCTTGGTTGATTGAGTCCTTTGAGGGGATGGTGACAGGTTGGATGGCAGTTATGTAGGAGTATCAGGGCGTATCCTTGGATTCGATTACCAGATGTTAGCATGAGCCTTTGTATTCTTCTCCGGTGCGTCTGCTGAAGATTGCTACTTGGAGAGTGTCGGTTGGGGATATTATTAAGATGAACTTTGATGGTTCGTGTCTGGGTAACCCTGGAAAATCTGGGATTTGTGGGGTCTTTAGGAACTCTGCGGGTGATGTCATCCATGTTTATTCGGGCCCAATTGGTAATACAGATTCTACTATTGTGGAGATTAGGGATTTGATCGCTGGACTGAAAGAAGATAGGAAGTTGAATGCGAATCACTTACAAATTGAGGGGGATTCTAGTTCCGTCATTTCTTGGATGTCAGTGGACTGCAGGTGTCCTTGGAAATATGCTCATTGGATCAGACATGCTTGGTATCTGACTTTTGGTCTTAGTATTTCGTTTGGTCATGTGCTAAGATCTGCTAATGAGATGGCAGACGGATGGGCCAGAAGAGGAGTGGATAGAGAGTTCTTTGCTACAGGAAATCCTAGGGGGGAGGAAATTGTGATATCTGATAGATAGTGGTTCTTGGCTATCTTAGTTTGATGCATTGTTTAGTTTCTTTCGTTATTTTAGATCACATATCGTGATCTTTTTTGTACAGCTTTAATTATTGTGCTTTTGTAAAAACTCCTTTTGATGAATAATAAATGTTGTTATTGATCAAAAATAAAAAAATAAAACTAATATGTTTTGACATTTTTATAAAAACCTCCAAAAAATTACAAGAAAACCCACATTTAATTTTTTTTTTCAAAATAAAACTCATATATTTTTTTTAAAACCCCTAACAATTTATAAAAAAAATCCCACATTTTTTTTATGATTTTATTCTAATCTACGGATTTGAATAGTCAAATCCACAAATTAGGAACGTTCTCGCTTTCAAAACGCAGAGTTGCGTTCTGAGCTCCAGATCGTCTTCCACTTCACAAATATTGTGTGACCTAGGTGTCATTCCGGAGACCTCAATTCAAAATTCGCTTCCAGCTGAGATATCTAATTGCTTGAGTTGTCTCGCAGGCTCACGGATCCTACTTACTGCTGCACTCTTAGGAGGCGATGCTATTGAGAGGTGGCTCGTTGATAAGTAGTGGGCCAGTGAGTTACTAGCTATGTGTGGGGGCCGTGGTAGATGTTACCAAAAAAAATAAAAAAGAATCCAAGATCTGGAGTTAAAGAACTCTTTTAGGGTAGGCATTTGGATTACAATTGATCATACTCGCTACCTTCAATTTTAGCTTTTGAATGGTAAAGGTTTCACAGTTCTGATTTTTATTATTATTAATTTTTTTAAGACAATTATATTTTGACTTTCTAATATTTTTTATAATTACAGTTAGACCCTTGAGGTTTTTGAAATTACAATAACATTCTTTTGTCAAAAACCTCAAGAGGACCGGTCAACTAACGACACTGAGTCATTGAATGATATACCCTTCTAAACCGTTCCTCATCAATCGTTTGATATGTTTTTCTTTTTTTTCTTTTTGATGAATAATTTAAGTGTTAAGTTAGAGCATGGTGACTCTTTAGTCAACAGATTAAGAGGGATATTTTAGACCTAAGGTTTATCTAAAAGTTATTCAATTCTTTATACGGGGTATATCAGTCAATGACTCAGTGTTGTTAGTTGACCGACTCCTTTAAGGTTTCCGATGAAAAGTGTTATTGTAGTTTTAAAAATCTCAGGGACTAATTATAATTTTCAAAAACCTCACTGGGTTCAAGTATAATTTTCCCTTTTGTTTTTAAAATTTATGAAACAAGTTACATCAACTTGATTACCTGACAATCACAAGCACATCCTGACATGTCATCAAACAGGGTTTTAACAAGAACTCAGGAGTCTCTATTACCATAAGCAATAGTAGAAATCTAAAGCAAAATTTGTCACTTTGTCGACAGCTACATTGCCTTCACTATAAGTATGTGAAATCTTAACGGTATGCAGACCATCAATTATACAAGAAACTCTTCAATTACTCCTTTGACGAAGGAGATGTACTGATGACCCAATTTTTCGTAAATTCAAATTGGGCTAATGAGTGTGCGCTGTGTGGCAAAGGCTGAAATCTGTACAAGCCAGGTTACTGCAAACATGCAAGCTCTTCTCAAAGCTGAGGTCGGGCTAACCCACACTGGATCCCGAGGTAAGGGTAAAGACTCCTTACAAAGGTCACGAGGTCGAGCTAACCCACTAGATCCCGAGGTAAGGGTAAACCCCTTACCGGATATAAAGTAGACCCAACCCCCATCGGATCCCGAGGTAAGGTAAACCCCTTACCGGATATAAGGTAGACCCCTTTCAAAGGTCACGAGGTCAGACTAACCCCCACCGGATCCCGAGATACGGGTAAACCCCTTACCGGATATAAAGTAGACCATTTTCAAAGGTCACGAGGTCGGACTAACCCCCACTGGATCCCGAGATAAGGGTAAACCACTTACCGGATATGAAGCCCATTTCAGAAGGGTCCGGCCCTCCACTCTTAAGGATGAGGGTGTTGTTCCCTCCCACCAAGAAGGGGAGGGCTCCTGGTAGCATACTAAGGCGAAATGCCCAAGTATTGAGATCACTGCCTCGTCCCGGAGCACAGATTGAAGGTTGATGCTCAAGCCGGGACTAACCCAAGCCTATTGGCCGCCTTAGGGGCGCGATCCCGAGGGATCACGACAAAACCCCATTGACCTGACATGTTGGAATACTCAACAAACGCAGTTAGCAGACTCCCTTTGAAACCCGCCATAGGGAATCACGCCTGACCATTTCTGGGAGATCCCACCTCTACCAGCCAGATGTCTTTAAAGAACCTGAACCCAGGGAGGACTGTCACACCCCGAACTCGTAACTTTGATCCCTATGTGGGATGGCACAGATCACGAGACGCGACCTTCGGGATCTATTTCTAGACCGCGGATCAGCTTAACAAAACCAAGATCAGATGAGATAAA
>JAUPMG010174005.1:0-10533 GCA_031762675.1 Pachysandra terminalis
ATAACCTATAGTTTTGATTTATTAATTACTTTAGGTTATAATATTTATTAGCTTTTAAATTATGATTTAAATGTCCCAAAAATATCTTAGTCACACATTATAACTTAAAGAATTATGATTGTGTGTGAAGCACTCTAGTTTTCTATTGTGCAACCCACCAATCAAGAGCAATCAAAGTCAAACATGTAACTACTTCTAAAATTTTAAATTACCTTGATATTTAATTAATTACAAATAAATCCCTATAAAAGTTCAGGTTATTACAGAATGTAGTGACCATGACCTTACCATTTAATTTAATTATTAAATGGTAGTTAATCCTACTTAAAGCCTTAGGGTTTAATTGATATTATAAAGGGCTGGATTCGACCTGTGTGTAAATAAGAAGAGTTAGTGATTAATTATGCTATTTAGTGAATTAGGTGTATTGGGCTTGGATCCAACACAACACAACTGAATGGACTGGAGGGCTAGCTGAATAGGCCCATGGGGCAAGGTAAGGACACTTTAAACATTTACTACATTGTTTGAATTTAAGGAGAAACGGATTCTCCCACTTACTCATGTATTAACCAAAGGAGGAGAGAGAAACTATCTTACGCGATCAAACGAAAGGGAGAGAAAGAGGAAAAAGGGTTTGCAGAAATCTGGTTTGGGAAGAAGAAGAAGAAGAAGGAAAAGAAGATTGGTGATCTTCGTTGCCAGAAATCTATCAGCATCAGATCTACGTAAACGAGGTAGATATTCCTGCGTTTCTATGGTATATGATTTTATGGATGATCTCAATGCTATAGATATAGGTGGTTGTATGTTCTGGTGTGTTTAGCATAATTAGATCTAAGATCTATATAACAAAAAGGAATATTGCCATGTTGTTTGACTTCTTTGTTAACTTGTGTTGCTGTGTTTCATGTGTTATTATAAGTTCTCATGAATCATATTTATGTGTGTAGATCTATGATTTATTATAGAATGATTACTTATTAGATCTATGGAAATAATATAGGTTTTATGTGTTTGTTGTTTTGATCACATGAGTAGGTTTTAGAGACTTATTTCTTATTGCTAAAACCGTAGAAAACAATAGGTTTGAGTAGAGGCACAAAGCCCTAGAAGAAACCCAGAAAATGGCTAAGTTTCTACGTTCGATAATAGTCTCGGCAGCTACTGAAATTAGCCAATACTATGTGTTCTCTGGACATGCTACCAAGCTTCGGTAGCAGTGGTACCGAGCTTCTCGGAAGGAGATTCGGCAGCTGCCGAGTAGCTACAGAAATTGTGAAAAATGGTGTACTCTTTGGACCAGTTACCGAGCCTCGGCAGCTGAGCTACTGAAACCCTCGGTAGGAGACTTGGCAGCTACTGTAGTCCAATGAACTTCAAATTTTATGAGGGTGGTCCTCATTGAGTTGTACACATGCCTATATGAATGGTTTGTGTGCAAAAGGTATAGAATTGGATGAATCATAGAAAGTGTAGGAAAAGGTCCAAAACTCAGGATTATCGGACTGGTTGGAATTGTATATGAGGTGTTATCAACTCAACAGTTTTGGATATGGTATTAGGACCTTAATATAAGATTAGTATGGTTATAATTGGTCATGTAGGACTAGATTGGGTGATTAGTGCTTTTAGCATCCAATGTTGACCTAGGTTTGACTTGGATTGACTTCTGCGTAACTTATGTTTGAATTAGATGATGTTGACTTGAATGTGAATGATTGATTAAGGGTACTGTGAGTATCCAAGACTGTGTATGACATTTGTGTTGATTGACTTGAAATTTTGTTGCTGATTGCTGAGCTTCTACCGTGGGTGAAATTCCCTAAAGGTAATGTATGGTAAGGGTGTATTCCACCGTGGGTGAAAGTCCCTAAAGGAAAGGTTTGGCATGGGTGTATTCCATCGTGGGTGAGAGTCCTTAAAGGAAGGTCTGGTTACAGGCGAGCTTCCACCGTGGACAAGTCCCTGAACGAAATGCGAGTATACTAGTGTATTCCTCCGTGAGTGCAAGTCTCTTAAGGAATAGGAATGATGGCTTTCCTCTGTGGGTGCAAGTCCTTAAAAGAAAGGGTTACTGATACAGGTGACTTCCTCCGTGCATAAAATCCCTTAAAGAATGGACAGGTGGCTTCCTCCATGGGTGAAAGTCCCTAAAAGTATGGCGTATTACTGGTATATTCCACCATAAGTGAAAGTCTCTTAAGGAATAAGAATGGTGTTTCTACCATGGGTGCAAGTCCCTAAAAGGATTGGTCGTATGGTCGTGAGTTGGAATGAGCATGTGACTGGGTGAGGCCTGGTGACACCCTGCATTGCATTGCATCTCATTTCATTCCATGCTTGCACCATACCTTGCATTGCATTGCATTGTGTTTAACTTGATTGGGTTGTATATACATTATGAATTCTTGATTGTAAATGTGATGGTGATTGGGTCGCATTGGTTGTAGCAAGGTGGGACCTTGTGGTCATAACTGTTTTTCCACCTTGGGTGAAAGTCCCTAAAGGAAAGGATTGTACAGGTGGCTTCCTCCGTAGATGAAAGTCCCTAAAAGAATGGTGATACGTTGTCTCTTATGAACATAGTAAGACTGTGTTTGTTATGTGTTTGCTTATGTTCATAAGGGTGTGTTTCCACCGTGGGTGTATGTCCCTAAAGGATTGGTACAGGAGACTTCCTCCGTGGGTGGAAGTCCTTAAAGGAATATAGTTATGTGCTAGATATATGATATGTGTTTTTATGGTTAAGTGGTCGTAGCATGGTGGGACTTGTGGTGTTTGTTGCGGAACATAGTTAGACTATGTGACTGTGGTGACTTTGTTGTTGTGTAATATGATGGGACCATGTGCACACTTGTGTAACTATTTGTTTGGAACATGGTGGAACCATTTGGAATCTGCTTGAACATGATGGAATATGTGGGTAAGCTTAACATAGTGGGACTATGGGGATTATGAACTATTAACGATATAATTGATATGGTATGGTTTACATGTGAACTATGATTTACATGATGATTCTAATAATCATGCTAGTATATGAAATATAGTATGATGACATGACTAATACACATATGACTGTGATTGGGTGAAATGCATGAAATGAACTATATTAATTTACATGCATAAAAGTAGATATTGTAGTCTTGTAGGATATCTCTACTAGACTTCGGCTGATCCTTATCTCTACAGGTGATCGAATTGTCTGAGTCCTGGCTGGCCCTTGGAGATGGTGTTAGAGACACTGTTACTTTTTAGACTAGATTGATATTACTTTATTTTATTTCGTATAATTTGGTTTGACCTTATGGAGAGCGAATGTTGTAATAGAGATCTTATAGTTATTATTACCTTGATTGTGGGTTGATAGCTCAACATGCTTGGTTGGGCTATGGTTTTAATTTTGATAGACTTCCACTGGTATTCATTCTGTTAAGACTCTGATTCAACCAGGTAAGGGTTGATGTTGTGGCTGTTTACTGTATCTACGAGGTGGGTCCGATGGTCAGTTCCTTGGAATCCTCGAGATCCCATAACTCGGATTTGGGATGCGACAATTCAAAAGAGAAGATATAAGGAATATAATTGGAAAGTGACATAAGCATTTATTTAGTCTTCGTATCAAAAGTCAATTAGATCACCACTACAAAATTCTTTTATTTAGCGGTTAGCCACTAGGTAACTGCTTGTGTGCTTTTTAGGTAGCCATTGATCCAAACTTATATTTTATCCTATAAAACCTTTTGAACACCTGTAATATGTTAAACTAAGTATGTTAGGCCTATTCAAAAGTCCTATAAGTACCTTTATAAAACTTTGGCCACCTTGAACCTCTTTTTCCCTGATTTTGATTTTCAACTAGACGTTGATATTTTGCAAATGTGGAGGGAATGTGATTTTTATGATATCTATAGCTTAAGCAACCTTAAATACATTTGCTCGCATGTTTGAATTAGATTTTTTTGCTTTGTTTAATCTGTTATGCTAATATGTGTGTTTTTGGTTGATTACTTGTTCTGAATTTGCCTAAGACCATGAGATTTTGCAAATGTGGGGGGAATGTAATTTTTCTGATTTCTATAGTTTATGCAACCGTGCTCACATCTTTGAATTGGATTTTATTGCTTTGTATAATCTTGTAGTGGGTGTTTTTGTGAATAGTCACTAAGTATAATATTGCTGGTCGACGGGAACCTAAATCAACGACTGACCGTATCCCGTCTCTAGAAGAACTAAAGAGTCAAACTGGTAGACCGTCTAACACCGGTTGAACCAAGCTAAGGGAGCTAATGAGTCAAGGTGTTGGAACTTGTCCAACCGCTAGGGCTCTAATTGAGATTATGGCTGAACCTTCTGTAGGCTGCCTACGAACCCAACCAGGGATCAAGTCAAACGTAGTTCAAGGTCTGGTAACTTTGGCAGAGGTCTCTCCCATTTTTCCATCATCCTCTCGAATGAGGGAAGTGAGCCAGTATTTATAGCTTTTGGAAGAGAGCTAACTGTAGTTAGAATTCGTAACCACCGTTTTTTACGGTGGTTAAAACATTCACCTAGGGTAGTATGCATCATGTACCCCAGTCTCTTAGGTGGACCAATCACAAGTCGTTTGGATAATTACAGGTTTGCCACTGAGAGACATTGACATGGCCTATAATCCCAAATACGACCAAGTGTTGGCGAGCCTCACGATTCCTCGATATGGGCGTTGGAGATCAGTAGATATTCGTAGTCATGAAAGCTATTTAGCCGTGGCATCATTGAGATTATCTAGTCTTGACGCCATCGAGGCTACTAGTCTTAGTACTTTCGAGGTCCTCAAACCTTAGTACTTTCGAGACTATGTGACCTTCTACGTCCTCGAGACTCCCTCTAGACGGAGGTAGTATCACCTTCTAAGTCTTAGAGCATTGCTCTAGACGGAAGTAGTATCACTTTCTACGTCTTAAAGCTTTGCTCTAGAAGGAGGTAATATCACATTCTACTTCTTAGAGCCTAGCTCTAGACGGTGGTAGTATCTCCTTCTATGTCTTATAACTTCACTTTAGATAGAGGTAGTATCACCTTCTACGTCATCGAGTATCGCTCTAGACAGAGGATAGTATTGCCTACGACGTCATCGAGCATCGCTTTAGATGGAGGATAGTATCGCCAACGACGTCATTGCGACTCTCTCTAGACGGAGGATAGTATCGCCTACAACGTCATCGAGCATCGCTCTAGACGAAGGATAGTATCGTCTATCACGTCATCGAACATCACTCTAGACAGAGGATAGTATTGCCTAAGATGTCATCGAGCATCGCTCTAGACGGAGGATAATATTGCCTACCACGTCATCGAGCATTACTCTAGACGGAGGATAGTATCGACTACGACGTCATCGAACATCGCTCTAGACGGAAGATAGTATTGCCTACGACGTCATCTCGAGCATCGCTCTAGACGGAAGATAGTATTGCCTACGACGTCATCGAGCATCACTCTAGACGGAGGATAGTATCGCTTACGACGTCGTCGAGCCTAGCTCTAGACGGAAGTAGTGTCGACGTCTTACATCATCTAGGGCTGTCATTCCCCTTCGGGTGTAATTCATATTGACGTGTTCACCGAGACGCATCTCTTTGGTAAACATGAGGCGCACCTCTAAGGTTCTCAAGAACCCAAGGGGTTGTCCCATCACAGGTGGGTGCCCTCGAGTATGGCTTGAGAGGATGTCCCATCACAAGTGGAACTCTCAAGAACCTGAGGGGTTGTCCCATCACAGGTAGGCGCCCTCGAGTATGAATTGAGAAACATTTCTACATCGGCATCCTGCTGTAAAGGGGTTTGGCATCCCGCTGTGGAGTACTTGTTGATATCAACATCATTATATATTCATTGTAAGGGTGTTGATTATCCTGTGATTTATATAATAAAGGGTCATTACGGTAGCGCACTACCTTCTCCCTATATCTATGTCTTGGTCGTATATCCCTTGAACAAGTTCCTCGGACCAAGCAGGGGGTTCCTCCTTAGGAAGTTCCCGAGGGTTATCCCCATGGGTATCAGTGGGGATCTTGCTACGTGAAGGTCATAGTCCTGACACGTGGCGGTCTGTTATTGGGATCTCTGCCCTTACCATTTTTTATATCTATATTTCAGTCCCCCTAACCATGACAATCATTCTCAAGATGTCACCGTGCTCCAATCACTGCCCTTGAGCATTGGCGTGGCATGGAGTATAGAGACGCGTCTCTAAGTCTGCATCCCGCCATGAAGTATAGAGACGCATCTCTGAGTTGGTATCCCGCCATGTAGTATTGGCATCTCGACATGAAGTATAGAGACGTATCTCTTAGTCGGCATCCCACCGTAGAGTATTGGCATCCCGCCATGGAGGATAGAGACGTATGTCTTAGTCGGCATCCCGCTATAGAGTATCGGCATGGTCATGTGATAAATATGATGGTCATCATCGGCGTATGTTGTTCGCCGCTAGGACCAATCCCCTAGTACTGGGATCTGTTTTTGATCCTGCTCATTGTTCTTGGGTTTTGGTACATACACTAGTCTCTACGGGACTTGGTAATAATAAATCATAACAATAGTGCATGGTGCCACCTCACCCACAAGATGGGGCTGCCTTCGACACCCCCTGCTCTTGAGGTCTGGAGCTGGTAGTAGTATCAGTTCCCACAAGATCTGATAATAATTATTTAAGTCAATAAATAAATAGTAACTTATTTTTCTAGCGCCACCTCACCCACAAGCAGGGGCTGCTTTTGACGCCCCCTCTGCTCTTGGGGATAGCGTCGATACGATCAGTCTCCTCAGGACTTAATATATTTAGTTTGACTAAGTCAATAATTTTTTCTTTTTAACTCTTCTAGTGCCACCTCACCCGCAGGCGGAGGCTACCTTCAACGCCCCCCTCTGCTCCTCGGGTCTGACGTCAATACTATCAGTTTGACAGGATTGATACGGTAGTATCAATTTGATAGAACCGATTCCAGTAGTATCAGCTTGATAGGACTGATACTAGTAGTATTAGCTTGATAGGACTGATACCAGTAACATCAGCTTGATAGGACTGTTACCAGTAGTATCAGCTTAATAATACTGATAATAAATTTTTTGTTGTCAATAAATGAATTATAATAAATTATTTTTCTGGCGCCACCTCAACCACACATGTGGGGCTGCCTTTGACGCCCCCTACTCCTGGGGTCTAGCGCCAGAAGTATCAATCCCACAGGCTGAGGCTACCTTCGATGTCCCCTTCTGCTCTTGGAGTCTAAAGTTTATACCAATCCCACAGGACTGATTAAATTTAAAAAATATTTTTTTTTAATGCTTGGGACGTCAATTCTATGCGCGTTGAAACCTCAACACATGAAGATACCGTGCGTCAAGACCGTTTTTTAGGTATTTAGGCATCAAAGCATTGTTTTTTGAGTGTCAAAACCATTTCATAAGTATTTAGGCGTCAAAGCCTTTGCTAAGTAGTCGGGCGTCAAAGCCTAAATTAATTTGGTGTCCAACCATTTTTTTTTTTCAAAACCCTTTAAGCGTCAAGGACATTTATTGGTTGTAGTAGGCGCAAAGCCTCCCCTTTTATTTAATTTTCTAAAAAAATCTCATATAACGGTGTAAGACTTTGACGTCAAAGAGCTATTATTACTTGTATCTTCTTTAATTGCCAAAACAACTGTCTTTATATCAGAATTCGGATCTCTGCAAGACCAACAGAAGAGAGAGAAACAAGAGAAGTGATTTCCCATTTTATAACATTATACTTTGCAGATTCCAGTTGGGCCCTTAAGGCATGGATTTCTTGTAGATGCAATATAAAAAAGCCCAATGCCCAAAGGCTTTGCGTCATAGCCTCTGACTTTGACGTCAAAGAATGGCTTTGACGTCAAAGCTGTCAATTATTTTATTTTATTTTATTTATTTTATTTTATTTTATTTTCGATGTTTCTGTTCCAGCAGTCTGGTATTGGTAATATTAGTTTAATAAGACTGATAATATTATCAAGATAATAAATAAATATTTTATTTACCTGTTGCCACCTCACCCGCAGGTAGAGGCTGCCTTCGACTCCCCCTCTGCTCCTAGGGTCTGGGGACAACCTTCATCGTCCCCTTGCTCCTGGGACCTGGGGACTACTGTAGTTGTCCCTACAGGACTTAATTATTTTATGTTTTGCTAGAATTCAATAAATTTAAAATTTTTCTAGCGCCATCTCACCCTCAAGCAGAGGCTGCCTTTGACGCCCCCTTTGCTCCTGAGTTTGGGGACAGCCTTCAACGTCTCCCTGCTCCTGGGGTTTGTGGACAGCCTTCAACGTCCCCCTGCTCTTGGGGTCTAGGGACTGGTGCCACTTCACCCGCTTGGATTCAGCTTCTGGCGTCGGTACTAATCATCATTGGATTGGGATTCTATTGTTGGTGGGCATATCAATCTTATCTTGCTGACAAAAGATCAAGATTTTTCCTCTCTTTTGTTGCTGTTACCGCTGTTCAATTTTCTCGGCATTGTCGTTAAAACTGATCCTCACGGGCTGAAATTTTTTTTTTTTTTGCTATCGCAATTCATCTTCCCGAAATTGTTTTGTCGTTCAGACTGATCCTCACGAAATCAAAATCCTCTTTGTCTCTTTTTTTTTTTTCTTGCTATAGCCTCATCCCTTACATTGAGTCGTTTCTTCAACCAGCACCGTTCGGCCAAGCCATTTCAAGAGGAGTGCAAAACTCGACGAAGGCAACGGCTTGTTGATGCACAACACACGGTAGGTACAATCGATCCCCTTCTTCGGGTTGAGTTTAGTCTTCTTCTTTTACTTCTGCAGAAGTTGAATGCAATGGAAGCACCAGTTCTCCTTTCTTTGGTTTTCTCTCAAAATCGTTTTGAATATTATATCTTTTTTTTTTGAATGGCTATCACGTTTCGGGGTTTTGCCATATTAATTTATTTAAGTGTTCTTTATATTGTTCATGATTTGAACACATGAATCGTAATAACAAAAAAATATGGGATCGGTTGATTTTCTTTTTTTCTTTTTTTCAATCGATTCTAGGCATGTATATCTATGTGGAGTTTTATTCTAGTTGAATTCTTGGATTTTGAGGTTGGTTTTCTCTTTTTGTTTTATGAGCTTTATATCAAGGAGCATTAATCCTTCTAATGGATATAGGACGAGATTATACATATTTGCAAGTCCTGTAGGATCTTTTATTAGGATGTACAAACCTATTGCATCATTCATCTCCTCTTTAATATTTTGTTTGAATCTTTAGAATTTTAAAAGATCTTTTATTTCAAATATTCAAATATATGTCTCGTTTTCTCTCTCATTTATTTCTTTCTTTTTTTGTAAGGGCATCAAAGGCTGGTAGTTAAACAGCACAGATCATATTATCACGATAATAAATAAATATTTTATTTACTTAGTGTCTCTTCATTTGCTTGAAATCAGCTTCTGGAGCCGGTACCAATACCCACAGAGTTGGGATATGTTGTTGGCCCCCCCTGCTCCTGGGCTTTGATGCCTGTACCAGTCCCATATGATTGATAAAAAATAAAAACATTTTTTTTTGTTAAGTCAATGCCACCTTATCCTCTTTGGAATCGGCTTCCAGTGCCTGTACCAAGTCCCATAGAGTTGGGATCTGCTTTTGACGTCTCCCTGCTCCTGGGATTTGACATCTATACCAGTCCCACAGGACGGGTAAAAAAATAAAAAATAAAAGAATATTATCGTTTTTTTTTTTTTTTTTTGCTTTGGGACGTCACTGCCCGATCATCCTCGGGACTGGTCAACCTTGGGATCGATCCTCCTTGAGACCGATCGTCGTCGGGACCGATTTTCCTCGGGACCAACCATCCTCGAGATCTTACTGAAATCATCATCTGGATCAATCCTCCTTGGGACCGATCCTCCTGGCGATTGTGCTGAAATCAACCTCGAAATCAATCCTCCTCGGGACCTCATGTTATATTTGGGCGTTATAGCCCTCCTGATGTAGTAGAGTTGACCGCATATACTCATTTAGAAACGTTGGATCGAAATAAAATGAGAGCGCGCATGGAAACATCGAATGGGCATAACTTTCAACTCCGGTGTCAGAATTTGGCTTATAATACCTTTTCGGAAAGCCCTCGACAAGATCTGTAAGATTCAATGCACATGACCTGAGATGCAATTCAGTCATTTAAATTCGTTTGGACCCTCAAAACGACCTCCTTGTGATCAGTCCTTCTCGGGACCGATCATCCACGGGTCTTTGCTACAGTCATCAACAGTTAATCCTTGAGATTTTGCTGAAATCCTCAAGAACCAATGTATGCACACATACTTTCCTTTCTACTGTCATTATAGGAACTTGATTCTTCTAATCTTCTTGCCCTTTCTCTCATAGGTGTAGGTTAATGATCATATTGGTTCATCTTCGAAGTGCAATCCACATAGTATGGGCAGTCAGCATAGTATGGGCAGTCCCCAGTCCTTGTTCTGGATAAGGAGATGCTTATCTCTCATCATGAGGTTG
>JAUPMG010174026.1:0-10532 GCA_031762675.1 Pachysandra terminalis
CTTCAAAATTGGTGGTCCACCCCTCTCAAATGAAACCCCAACCCTATGGCCCTTTTTATAGCACATCGGTTGGGGATTAACTAATCCCCAACCGATGTGGGACAAAAACAGCAAACATGGGGCGCGCGCGGCATCCCCTGCACAGGGCACGCGCGGCAGTCCTGCGCTGGGCACACGCAGCGCCTCGTGGTTCGGTTTGGTTATCGGTTTAGGTAAGTTCGGTTATTTCGGTTCGATTTTCGGTTTGATTCGGTTAAATAAAGATCTAAACCATAAACCAAACCGAATTAATTCGGTTTGGCATTTCGTAAACCATAACCGAACCAAAAATATAAATCACCTAACCAAACCGATTTTTTTCGGTTCGATTTATTCGGTTTGCGGTTTTAACCGAACCAATTGACACCCCTACTTCCTAGGTTATCACATTCATTCTAGCAGAGAATCTGTGAGTACCTAAAGTTTGTTCAGTTGATTAAGTTACCAAAGAAATAAACAAATTCCCACCTAAACTTTATTGGTAAACTAAAATCTCAGAGGAAAATATCTCTTGCATTTTGCATTCGTTTAGCAATTATTATCCTTTGCATGCAGGATATTGATGTCGTAATCACTTTGGTAAGTGTAATATATCCTTAATGCAAGACTGGATCCTGGAATATTTTAGTTGTATTTATAATTTTTATTGACATCATTTGTGAGAATCCAGCAGCTAGCATTAAATTAGTTTGGCACTATATTACTTACCACCAAGGCTGTGCCATTATTGGCTTCATAAGAATCCCATTCAAAATACTTTAGCCATTTAAAGGGGTGCTCTTGTCATTTTAGTCCTGGGGGCTAGTCTAATGTACGTTTGATCAGGTGGTTTGGGGACCCATAACTGTTTTAGTTCATTGCAGTATCAAAAAGTAAACAGCTCTCTCTCTCTCTCTCTCTCTCACTTGGTTCATGGACCCAGGGGTCAGAGCAGGTGGGACAGACATACAGATGCCACGAAACAGCACGACAATGAAGGTTACTCAACCTAGATCTTATGATCTTTCCTACAGAAAATCTGCACTTATACCATCACTGGCAGAGGTAGTGGACAGACTAACTAATATCAGAGCTGAAATCAGTGTTGTCAGTGGTACTTAATTGCATAACTAAAATTATTTTTAACTAACAATAATTAATTTAATTATTTTTATACGTATACAAACCAATTAATGCTTCATTTGATTAGAGGAAGGAGTAAGTCGCCAACCAACCTGGTAGGGTCCTCTATCTCTCTTCATGGTCCAAATGTCAATTACTATTGCCTGCAATTCTTGACAATTTTTTATATGTTTTATTTTTACAAGAAACCACTTCCCACGTTCTCCTCCCTCCTTGATCGGTCATATTAATTGAATCCTTTTTCTTTTTTCCTACTACATCCTAATTTCTCGCTTTATATCTCTTATTCATACTCCACATACTATTATTGATTTTATTCTTTCATTTATTTATTGTAAGCACCTTAACCTCCTATCTTCCTTTTTCGAATTTTAATCTTTATTGTTATTCTTGTTACTATGATAAAAGATTTTGTATTTTTTTTTAATTAGTTATAGTCATGTTTCTTTTTAATATGATACATTGCAATTAATTGATATGTTACTTTGATTTGTAAGCAATAAAATCTTATTGGTTGTTACATGATTAATTCATCAAATGAGGTTTCTATAATTTTTTCACCTGATTTTAATAGGAATTCATGTTATTTTAAGTTCCTCATATCTAATATGTTTGTCGATTATCGCATTAGGCTATGTTAGTAGAAAACATGTCATATTGATCATTTTTACAACAAAATGTCATATATGTTGTTATTAGAGTTACTGTAAAGTACTTAGGAATTGTGTAAACGAATTGCTTCAAAACTTGCCACCTAGGCAACCGCCTAAGCTATGAGAAAGTCCATCGCCTAGGCGTGTTGACAACCTGGGTTGAAATCATAGCTGTAAAGAGACATATTCATTGGAAGGAAAAAAGAAAAAAATGTTTTAGAGACATAAATAGGTGAAAGTTTGTTCTTTAGGTTGAGTTTGCTTAGTTGGAAAAGGATAGAAAGGAATGTAAAGAGCACTTTCCTTTCCATCGTTTTCCCATCATTTTAAGGGAAAACGTTTTAGGGGCTTTTCACTAAAAATTGGACACTTTTGGAAAAGTGCTTTCCAATGGGGCCACATTTTCCAATGAACCAAACACACAGGTTTTGTTGGAAAGTTGGTTTTCCTGTCCTACAGATTATAGCTAACCAAACACAGTGGATGCATTAGTTTCATTTGACTCCCTTCTTAAGTTAGCAGTTAGTGGTGGAAATTGTGAATTCTCATTGGCTGTTTAGTCATTCATAGGATATTTTGTATGGAATATTTGTGTCTTGACTTATTGAAGGTCAAAATGTTTTTGGCATCTTGTGGAATCTTGCAATGGGATATTGACACTTCAAATGAATAGATGTTCCCCAGTATATTTCAGTTGATTGGATTCCTCTTGATTGAAGCATAATTCACTTATCATCGAAATAATTCATTTTCCTTCTAGGGAGTAGTGCCTGTCTTTTTTTATAACCACGCACATTAGATTACTAGAATCAGCCATTCACTTAACTTTTCTGGTATGCCAGAATGTTTCTTTCTAGAGGCAGCTACTGTTTAGCATGGATCCAATGGCAGAAGTGGCATTGAATGCATCATAGCTGAATATTGATTTCGGCACTTGTATAAAATTTTCAGTAAATTTATGCCTTGTTTGAGTCTTATGTTCCAAAGTCCTTCCTTTTGCATTGCCTACGTATTTTCTCACTTAAAATGTTTGTGTAGGCACAGTTAATTTTTCACTTTAATCGTTCTGAAATCTATGCTAGACCTTTTTCTCTTTACTCATATTAAATATTTGTTATTCAGGTGCAGTTAAACCTCACAATACAGGCTTTTGTGTATAATACAACTGAGGCCTATTACAAGTGTTCCCTGACTCACGACCTATGTGGTTTGAAGCTTTTCTTCATGAGGGAAAACTTTGCTATCTTAACCTCTCCCAGTCTGAAACAGGTAAGACTAATTTCTTTTTACTAATTTCTCACTTTCAAGTATTGTAATTTCTCTATTCAGTATTCTTGAAGAAGTCAGCCTTGAAAACATTTGTTGGATGCTTTTTTTTCTAAACTTTCCATGATCTTGGTCAGTGAGCTTATTGTTCTGTTCTTCTAAGCCTTTTTTTTTTTTTTTGGTAAACACATATAGGACGAGTTTCACATGTTAGTGTATAGGGAACCTTCCCCATTTGCATCTCATTATGTCAAGACATGACACTTGTTTGGGGGCACAATAAAATTCACTAATGTTTTTCAACAGTGAGCATCCTCATAAAAATCAGCCTGATCTGATGCTTGTGTCCGACCAAGGCTTCAAATTGCTAATCATGTCATGTGCTAAAGTTCCACACTACAATGTTATGCTACAGTGCTTTTGACATGATCAGCATTTTGAGGCTTGATCACATGGCTAGAAGTGTCCGATCAGGCTGATTTTTTTTTTTTTTTTTGGTTGTGAAATGGTTCAAAACACAAAAAAATATTAATGGGTTTTGTTTTATAGGCCCAAACAAGTGCCACATGTCAGCATGTTGAAGTGCAAGTAGGGAAGGTTTCCTATGTGCTATACATAGGGAACTTCTGCTCATATATACAAACACACACATACATTAAATCAATTTTAGTTAGTTAATGACCCTCAAAAATGGATATTTCGGTGGGAGGAATGAAACAAGCTCTGCTACACTGCTTCCATGAATATGACACAGCTGCGGGTGAAGGTATAACTTGCCAGATCTCAATTATACTTTTGGTTTCAATCTTGTCCTAATCATAACAATTTAGGTGCTTTGAATTTTGTCTAGAACGTTTGCCATAGTTTGCTACATATCTCAATGGTAGATCATATGGCTAGGATCATTAGAACAGCATGACTATGAATGACTGGATCTTTTGGTTGTGACCATAAACTAAGGTTCTAACCCGTATGCATCTCTACCAGAAGCATGAGAGGAGAGCTTCTTCCTATTGTCTTTCACTGACCCGAGTGTTTTCCAGATTTCACTATGAAGTTCTCTACATTCATATATTAATATGGTTCCTACAGGGTACACCAAGTGTTGATGGGTTTGTCAAACTGTCATATGGACCACGATGGATCACTTATTTTGTGGGCTATGGTAACTTTTTTTCCCTTCGTACCTGTCTTGTGATGGAACCTTTTTGTATTTAATTTGACATTTGTTACTTTTCCTGCACTTAGGTGGAATGATTGTATTTTTCATATTGGCCCTCAAGATCTGTAACATATTCCAAGCTTCAAGTGGAAGTGGAACTCGATTTCAAACAGAGGAAACGGGGTCACAGCGAACTCCATTGCTCTCACAAAAAGATGATGATATCTTGAGCTGGGGTTCATCTTATGATTCTGTCTCACATGATGAGGAGGAGATTGAAGATTGGCTTGCTGTAAGTTCCCTCGATCAGAAATCACTCAAAGATAGTGAGAACGATAATAGTCCCCAGCAGCTTTGTGTTATTTGCTTTGATGCTCCAAGGGACTGCTTCTTCCTTCCATGTGGGCACTGTGCAGCCTGTTTTACATGTGGAACTAGGTGATTATATTCCTTCTTTACTCAACTATCAAAAAAATGTTCACTATAATTTCATCCAAGGTTTCAAGGATCGGTCCAATCCGGTCTGGACCAGCTGGACGGTCTGTACTGGGTCCGGACCTCAACAGTCCATTCCCAAGCCACGATACAAATAATTGTCTCGTGAGGTTCTGGACCAGCCCGGTACAACCAGTCTGAATTTTTTTTTGTTTTTTATTTTCAAATTTGTCGGTCCATACCGGTATCGATCACTGCCGGTCCCATCCCCGATCCCGAGCATTTTGATTTCATCAAAATTTTGGATTCTTGTCACTTGGAATTGATTTTGTGGAGCCTTGATTAGTGAAAATATGCCTTTTGTGACTAGTATTTGAAATTGCTGTCATTTATAACTAGTCAGGGCTTTTTTAGCATCAGGGATCATCTAACTGTTTAGCTGGTTGAATATCTGCTCCAACTTTCAACTCACAATTTCACTGGCTGAGTTTTCATACTAAAATCAAAATTTGAAATTTCTGAGTTTTCGCTATTACATTTATTAAAATCGTAGATTTTGATTCAAAATGAATGATATTCGATTTTATTTTACATTGCAGGATTGTGGAGGAGACAGGTACTTGTCCAATCTGTTGCAGGAAGATGAAGAAGGTGAGGAAGATATTTACAGTTTAAGCAGAGTGTTTTTACATTGGCTTGATTGACTCAGCATTGTTGATTATAACTACTACTACATGAAGGCACACTTGCATCATGCTTGTGACCTATTATGCCTTTGTAATATGAGTCATCAGGGTCATTTTGTAAACAAATGGAACAGATAGTACAGAGATTCAAGTAGGATTTCATCGTGTATCAATATAAACCGAGTTTTTTTTTTCTTTTTCTAATGGATGACGAGGTTTCTTCTGATCTCATATCGTCTTAGTTATGATGTTGATGAAGCTGATAGTATCTAGATGAATTTGTTCAAATCCAATGGAAAATGCAGTCCAAACTACTAAGCCACGATACAAACAATTGTTTCCTGAGATTTTTGGACCAGACCGGTACAATCGGTACTGACTGGTATCGATCTAGATAGGTCCGAAACGATACTAAAGAGGGGTCTTATTGTAAAATCTAACATATTGTCAAAAGCGATTCTCCATTTTCATCTTCATGGATCCATTTGAACATCACGGTGATCCTTATAAGGGGTATATCAGTCAATGATTCAATGTTGTTGGTTAACCGACATCCTTGAGGTTCATTGGGGTGATCCTTATAAGGGGTATATCAGTCAATGGCTCGATGTTGCTAGTTGACCTACCTCCTTGAGGTTTTCCAATGAAAGGTGTTATTGTAGTTTCAAAATCTTAGAAGGTTTGATTGTAATCGTCAGAAACCTCGAGGGGTGTAGGTGTAATTTTCCTTTTATATTATAAATAAATGTTATTTTTTAAGTTAAATATAACTTAAAAATTAATAAAACCAAGGACAACAAAATATACCTAGAAGTGAAATATTTATCAGATGGATCTCTCCTCGATTAGACACTATAAAAATCAATTTCGATAGTGTGGTCAAAGGATTCTCAAGTGCTGCTGGAGCTGGAGCTATTTGTCGTGATATGGCAAATACATTTTTATGTGGAACATCTTACTACATTGGTATTACAGAAGTATTAATTGCGGAAGGAACAAGATAGGGTTGCGACTCACAACCAACCGAGGTTATAAAGATGTCATCCTAGATGGTGACTCACGACAAATCATTAGTGAGATTGCAAGAACTTTCATTTGCAATTGGAAATCAGAAAGTATTATTAGAGAGGCACTGCCTTTTTTTTTATATGGTGTCATTCAATCATATATATCGAGGAGCTAATATGGCAGCTAATAAGTTGGCCAATATGGCTATCTCAGATGGTTCTTGTACGTGGATTAATTTCCCACCTGTCAACATGGTTACTATACTCCAACATGACACGAATGGTAAAATCCGAATCCAATTTATATGTTATCAAATCCGAATCGTTAGGGGCGGACGGATTACCCGTTAACCCGTCCCACTGTCATATCGAAGCAAGAGCCCTGTGGCTTGCATTGTATTGCGTGAAGGTAACTGGACACTCGTTCCTGCCAGACGGGTGCTGGGTGCGGGAAAATGATTAGTTTTGTCGGTTTCCTTTCCGGAAAGGGTAATAGCTAGCTACGTGGCATCGAGTTGTCGTGTTTGGGAACAAAAAGAAGATCCAATGCGCGCGCGAGAGAGATTGAAAGGGAGAACGACTCCACAATTACTCGGCGAGACAATGTTTCTAAGCGAGTCGACTATATCAGCAGCAACGAATGGGCTTGTCGGCAAGGAATCATCACACGAGCACGGCCAGATACCCTTTCTTCGTCATTCTCTGTGTTTCTCTCTTGATTTTTTTGTCTCCAACAGTTCTTCTATTTAAGGTCTCTCTCTCTCTCTCTCTCGCTCTTATTATGTTGTTTCTCATTGGGGCATTTCTCCAAACAGGTGAACGATCTCATTTCCCAGACCAAAACCGTCGCAGGGCACAATCTCAAACCCACTCCATGGCATCTCTTTCCTCCCAAGACCTTCAACGAGGACACCAGATACGCTCGTGCCTCCAAGATCATACAATGCTCGTATCTTACATGTGGCCGCAGCGACCAGACCCAGGAACAAGACCCACCATCTCGATCTTCTCATCGAACTGGGAATGGAACGTGCCCGTCTTTCTTTCGTTGGATTCATCACGATCTCGAGCCTTGGGCTCGATCTCGGATTTCTGTGTCGAATTTGGAGGAGGCCAGGAGATTTGCCGCTTTCCGAGTGGTGATTAATGGGGGAAAACTTTATGTGGATTTCTATTATGCTTGTGTGCAGAGTCGGGCTATGTTCACAATATGGGGTTTGTTGCAGCTTCTTAGAAGGTATCCTGGGATGGTACCAGATGTAGATATTATGTTTGATTGTATGGATAGGCCTGTTGTCAATCGGATGGAGTATGGATCGTCGTCGCCACCTCCATTGTTTCGATATTGCACTACTGATGATCATTTTGATATCCCATTCCCTGATTGGTCCTTCTGGGGTTGGTAAGTTCATAAACTTTTCCCAAATTCAGTTTATTTATTCTGTTTATGGAAGCTATCTCCTATATTTTCAAAGTCCTATCTTTATGTTAAGGCCTTAGGAGTAATAAACACGGTTGGTTGAGTATAAGTTTGGGTTCTTTTATGTCAATGCGATGGTACTAGGGCTGTAAATGAGCCAAGCCGAGCTCGGTTTGCGCTCATAAATCTTGAGCAATGCTCAGGCTAGTTAAAAATTTTTTGGGCTCAAGCTCGTTAAAATATGTTGGGCTCAAACTCGCCTCGTAAAAAGCTCAGCTCATAAAAGTCTCGGCTCGCAAAAAAGCTTATCTTAGTACAAATATATTAATATTATAATTGATGATTGTTATTATATATAATATAATATATTATTATGTATGTTTAAGATTAATATATAATATAATATAAAATACATGAATATAGATGTATTATCTTATATACAAACCGAGCCGAGCCTACCCAAGCTTGGCTCAAGCTTGTTAAGATAATGAGATTTTTTTTCGGGCTGAAGCTCGTCTTGCTAGCTTAATTATAGAGCTCAAGCTCAGCTCGTTGACAGCCCTAGATGGTACAATGTAAGGTGCCATTTCTTTGAGTAATTTATTTTAGTGTTTTTTGGTTAGTTATTTAGTCAATAACAGCTACATTGTTATTCAAGACTTGGTAGTCAGTATGATGTTCAAAACGGCAATGATAAGCATTTCTATTCTGAACCCCTTCCAATAAATGCAACGGCGGTGGTAAGTTCCATGAACTTTTCTTGTATCTAGTCTATTTCTTCTGTTTTTAGAAGCCATCTCCTATCTGTTCAAAATTTTATGTCAACAGCTTTAGGATGGAACAAAGTTGGTTGAGTATTGGGTCCTTGTTAATTGATTAATGCAATGGAATTGCAGTCAGAGTGTAAGGTGCCTCTTCATTTTGTTTACACGGGTTAGCTCAACTGGCAGGCTCTCTAGCTCAGGAACTGGTGGTCCCATATTCAAGTCCCTAGGTTTCCTGATATGGTCCTTGTGGGTGGGGTCATGTATCTAGGATTCCACGTCACCCAAAAAAAAATTGGATGTCATTTTTTGGGTCTAACATGAGATGTGGGATGAAATCAAGTTAAGATGATATCATCTGATCTATTCATTGTTACAAGTGTTAACTTCATCTCGGGTTTTGGCCCTCACAGAATCGAATTGATTTGGCCTACACGTATCAGGTATCAATACATTTCGCTCTCCTGAAGCATCAGTGATGGTTTCATATCAGTCACTTGAATCTATCTCGTTCTTTTGAATTGGATGGTAAAAAAATGCGGTCAACTTCCAAGTAAATAGTAAGGATTGGATGCTAATATGATGTGAGCATTCCACATATCTTTTGTCTATGAAATTGTTCCTCTTCAAAAACACAACCCAAGAACTTGTTGCAACCTTAGAATGGATTGGAAGACCACTTTACACATCACACACCTGTTTGGGATGGGCCAATTCCTGTCACCAAATTATCAATCATGAGGATTTTGTCAAAAGAGACTGTCTAAATTAAGAAAACAACTTTGGACTTTCAGAAGGAACCGAAGATCTTCAAAAGGGCCAAAGCCTTCTCCACCCTGAAGATTCTTCATGCATACATGCACACACTCATAGAAGTTAGAACTGAGTTGAAGCTTGCGCATAAGATATAGAGTGCTGATCCTTGATTTTTTAGATGTTTGCATTTTGTGATTAAGCTCTGTTCTTGGTTTTTTTAATGATGGCTGTTATAACTCCTTTATAATTGTTCAAGGTTGTCAAATCGTGACTTGATTCAAAAATCGTTAGGGGTCACTTAGAATGAGACCGTAATTTTGAATCGCAAATTGTAAGATTCATAGTAGTTTTAGTAGAAGCAGGGTTTAGGAGTTAGGTTTTGGGATTTCTCTTATGAAATTTTTATTGTTTAAAATTAAAATATGTTTCTTTATGTATATTAATCATTTTAGAGTACTATGTTCTAAATAAATAAACAAAGATCAATCCATAGATGAGAAATTTTTCAGTAAAAAAGGAAGCGGACTGTTTTTTAGTTTTGCAGAGTTGGATCATATGAATTGTAAGATTCAATGTGTAAACAAACATAAACCGGTTTTTTCACTGATTTGAATTGATCTTGGATCAAATCGAATTGAATCGAATCGTAAGATTCATACAATGAATCATAAGATTTTAACAAAAGAGTAACTGTTAACAAAGGTACACAGGGCCGTTATATTATTTTGGAATATAATGTTGTGAAATAGAATAGCCATTATTATCTGTTATAACTGTTTTTTCTGTTATTTTGGCTGTTTATAATGACATTGTATTTCATTCACATATTTAATAGTTAAGAAAATATCTGAAAATCTTAAAAAAAAAAAAGCATTTTGTAATACTGTCTGTAATTACCTTTATGATGGTAACAGACTGTCTAGGTTCTCCACCATCAGGAGCACTAGTAACATTAATTCACACTGTTATTAATGCAATTGCATTGCTGTACGCATCCAGATCATATCTGTCTTGGAAATAGAAGTCTCTGAAGTTGTATTCATGGACCGAATTGGTTTACGTTAGTTATAAATGTCTAAATGTGATTTTTGATTTGTACTAAGCATAGTTAGGATATGTGAAATTTTGCACAGGCCCGAAATAGATGTAGGACCCTGGAATGAGGTGTTCAGAAGCATAAAGAAAGGTTCCCAAGCTCTAAGTTGGACTGAGAAGCGGGCAC
>JAUPMG010174037.1:0-10532 GCA_031762675.1 Pachysandra terminalis
TCAGTATTTATCTTATGTTAAATCGTTGTAAGGCTACGGCCAATTAGGTTAATTTCTTTTAAAGCAATGTAAGAGCGTACTCTGAAATATTTTAATGAAATGGGAAGATTTGTTAAGATCACATATGAGTTGTTATTAATTTTAGTGATTATGATATACGATCCGCGGTCTAGCAATAGATCGCGAAGGTCATACCTCTTGATCCATGCCTTTCCTCTTGGGATATGAGTCACCGGGATCCGGGGCGTGATACAAGGTGAGACCTTGTGGATAGGTGAGCTTCCACCGTGGGTGAAAGTCCTTAAAGGCAAGAACATGGATAGGTGTTTCCACCGTGGATGAAGGATCCTAAAGGAAAGGACTGTAAGAGTGTACTTCCTCAATGGGTGAAAATCCCTAAAAGAGTGGTGATATGTATTGTTTGGGATTATAGTAAGACTATGAGTATATATATGGGTTTGATTATGTGCATAAGGATGTATTTCCACCATGAGTGCAAGTCCCTAAAGGAATAGTACAGAAGACTTCCTCCATGGGTGCAAGTCCCTAAAGGAGTGGTTATGTGCTAAATATGTGGTATATCAGTATATGTTGATTGGTCGTAACATGGAGGGACCATGTGGTGCTTGTTGTGGAACATAGTTAGGCAATGTGGTTGTTGTGTAACATGGTGGGACCATGTGTATGCGTGGATGATTGTTTGTTTTGAACATGGTAGAACCATGTGGAAATTGCTTGAACATGATGGGATCATGTGGGAAATCTCAACATAGTGGAACTATGGGGATTATTATCTATTGATAAATATGTTTAATGTGTTGTGGTATTCATGTAAACTATGATGTTACATGACCATTGTTATATTCATGCTAGTATATGATATATATATATATATAGTATGATGACGTGATAATACACATATAACTGTGATATTATGTGCTGAATGAAATGCATGAAATTAATTGTGTTGGTTTACATGCATAAAATTAAGTATTGTAGACTCGTAGGATTTCTCTATTAGGCTTCGGCTGATCCTTATCTCTACAGGTCCTTTTGATTGATCTGGACTAGCTGGGGAGGTGACTCGGCACTGAGACGTTGTTTGTTTGAGATACTGCTATGAAACTTATTACTTCTATGTTATATCTGTTTCTGTTGGTTTGACCCCATGTGGGCAGGACATGTAATTGAGATTTATTTACATTACTTGTGGGTTGATTGCTCAATACGTTTGATTGGGCAATGGCTTTATTTTAGACAGACTTCCGCTGATTATTACTATGTTGAAACTCCGATTCCACTAGGTAATTGTTGACGTTTTGGTGGTTTATCTGTATCCACGAGGTGGATCCGAATGTCGGTTCCTTTGAATCCTCGAGATTTACATATCTCGGATTTGGGGCGCAACACAAACCCTTCAAGATTTTGACTTAGCTTGACGATATTCAAAATTAGTACAACAAGCCAATGGAGTTGGCACAAACTCCTAATCATCCCATTCAAAATCTTTCTCCCATATTTCTCCATTAGAGCTGAACCCACCACCTTCATACCTGATTAAACTAGAATCTCTACCTTCTGAAAACATAGCCTCTCCAACCAACTCCTCTTCTCGCAAAACCTCCTTAACTTCCTCCTTCAGGTACCCCTTTCTCAATCTCTTGCAAACACATCACATCCTCAATGAACACCTACGAAAGGTAACCCCGCCCCTAGAAAGCAGCCTATCTCTAGAAAACAATGGAGGCCTGACAACCATGAGAAAACAGGATAGTCCAATCTTGAATATCAATGACTCATCTATTATGATCACAGAAGAACGTAGGTCATGAGACAAGCAAATAGAGAATCCTTCAATACCCCTACCACCACATTCTACAATCGAAAAATCCTTATGCGAAAGGGATAAAGTCTCGGTACCCATCGAATGAGCTCCGAGACTGCCCTTTGCTCTTCCCACGGGTAAACACTACTTCCAAACAACTGTCTTGGTCTCGCCACACAGTTCTGCGGACAAAGATAACCTAGAGAACTTTGACAAGCTCTCCCACGAATCCATGAATCCTGCTGTCAACGATTTCCAGTCAAACATCCTCGCTGAAGGCCACTTCTTGTCCAAAACAGCCAAACAATCATCAATACTCAGGCTTGAAGAAACAGATTTGTAGAATTCCAACGGGCTTGAAGGCTTCCCCCCTAATTCGAACTCCACGATTGGGCCTAACCTACAACCCATCTCACCTATAAACACTTTATCTCTTACTGGGCCCCAACAAGCCGATCCTAACATATCTGACTACCCCCAAAGCCCCAACCCTAGAACGGCCCGCGAAACAGCACACCCATCCCCGATTTCAGCACCCATCGCACGAGGATTGGGCTCCTGGACTCCAAAACCCAATACAGATCCGAGAGGATCAGCCCGTTGACCAATCCTCGCACCCCCAATTGTCTTCCAGCCTGACCCTACTCCGCTTCCTTTCACCTTTATCGTTCAGATTTGAATTAACAAGGACAGAAGGCCCACTGACTTTAAACACCTTACACAGGCCCACCGACATTAAACACCTTACCCTCCTCTCAAAACTTTCCACGTCCTTACCCTAACTTCCTCTCCTGTCTACCTCATCATCCCAACTCCGGATAACTACCTCTCCCTCCATAACCAGAGCTCGATGAGGCTGAGTTCAACCCCATCCAACAACTTTGGACCAATTTATCTTCCCACCAAACAGTAGGTAGGCCCGTCAACAGATGGATCATGATCCGGATCCTAATCTGATCCGAAAACTCCAGATTCAGATAGGATTTATAATTCGATATCCGAATAAAACTAAATCTGATCTGATCCGATATATAATCAGATCAAACTCGGATGTATAAGAATTCGATCTGATAAAGATCCGATCCGATTATATATATATATAACTTCGACTGCATTAGAAAACTTTAAATGCTTTAGACTGTTTTTGTCTGCTTGTCAAGCTTTAGACTATACTACATTAAAATAATAGTAGAATAAGGATACAAAATAATAGAATATTATGTATCCTTATTAAAAAAGCATTCCTCTTCTTTTAACTTTTTTAAAGCCAGATCATCGATCAGCATGAACTATTTTTTGGACAATCTTCACCCTTGATCTCCATCTCTCTCATCTAATCCCCTCTTCTTTTCCCTTTTAGAAAACCACATGAAACACAACTTTTTTTCTCTCTCCGATGGATGCCCCGTCAATATATCTTCCGACGGGCACAAAAGATCTTCCTGCAAGCACGGAGGATCAAATGACTCGTGCAACCACTGCATCTCCAAGACATGGCATAAAACTGTTTCATCATCTCAGCCATCATTTCTCATTCCCCTCTTCACTTCTGCAATTTAAACCCAACTCCACCTCTGTTCATCAGAAAACCTTATTCAACCTCACCATCAAACCTCCCCGTCCACCATCCAATCAATCCATTCTCTAGATCCAACCCACTGCATCTTCCATTCGTTGCAGCAGCTCCAATCAACCCAGAAATCCGGTGTTGCAACAGCTCCAATCAACCCAAAAATCCGGCATTTAAAGTTATATTTTGTATACATTTTACAGGTTATCAGATTGGATAAGATTCAGATATTCGAATCTCCAATCGAATTCGAATTCAAATTATCTATCTCATAATCCGTCGGATCGGATTCGGATATTGGGACTTTCCTATCGGGTCGAATTCGAATATAGTGCGATTCAGTCCGAATCTGACCCGTTGATAAGCCTAACAGTAGGGTTGTAAACGAGCCGAGCCGAGCTGAGCTTTGCTTAACTCAGCTCGAGCTTGTAAAATTTGGATCAGGCTCGGGCTCATCTCAAGCTCGGAAAACTTTTTTGGGCTCAGGCTGGGCTCAGGAAAAGATCGACTGGGCTCATAACAGCTCGGCTTGTGTTTACACGAGTCATTAATTTTGTATTTAAATCAAATACCAATAACTAAGAATTTGAATTAAACTCAGCTCGTGTTACATTGGTCATTAATTTTGTATTTAAATCAAATATATAACTAAGAATTTGAATTAAAATCGGCTTGTGTTTATACGAGTCATTAATTTTGAATTTAAATCAAATACGTAATTAAGTATTTGACTTAGACACGGTTCGTGTTTCCACGAGTCATTAATTTTGTATTCAAATCAAATACCAATAACTAAGTATTTGACTTAAACACGACTCGTGTTTACATGAGTCATTAATTTTGTATTTAATGATTAATATATATAATACTTATGATACATAAATTTATATGTCTATATACATATATAATACTTATGATACATAAATTTATATACCATATATAACTGAACCAAGCCTATACAAGCTCAGCTCAAGCTCATTAAAATAAAGAGCCTTTTTTGGGCTCAGGCTCAGCTCGTGAGCCTAAATATTGATATCAAGCTCAGCTCATACCAGCCAAGCCCGAGCCTGAGCGTTGACAACCTTACCAAACAGAGCACTAAAATCTATACTTTCTCACTCAACAAAACTGAGTGGGCCCTCGATCTCCAAGGTGGTTTCCTCACTTGCAAGCAGATCCATTGGAGTTCAGTTCTGTCTTCTGTAGCAAAATCTAGACGTATTAAACCATCACATAATTCTCTTATAGACTTAAAACACACTATCCGACCACAAATGCAAGGGAACTCCGACCATCCTTATCCAAGCCCGATCGTCTTTCACCCATCCACCTCACAACCCGATCCTGAGTTCCACCAGTCCAAGAATAGATGATAGTCCAAAAAATCTATAACCCCTATCCAGAATCATAGCTGCATCTTCCTTCCTGGAAAGAAAACAAAAATAAATTCGAGGATAATTTTTTCACCCCCACTCCCAATGAGAAAGACCAACTATCCCCAACCCAACTCAGAACTTTATGAAAGGTCAAGCTTATCACAAACAATTGTTCCGTTTGATCCAAAGGCAAATGAGTTTCACCCATTTGATTCAAATCCCAACTTAACAGCCGCCGGCGAAAGCAGGTTACTCTTCTTCCCCCCTTGCACTAGCCAGTTACAATCCTCCCACGTCACCATGATTCCAACACCCACCTGATTCTTTTCGGTGATCTTCAACGACTCCTTGCCATTGACTTTTCACAACCCTCGACTCCTCCCTCAAAAAACGACGTTGCATTTGATTAAAACTCCCTTTGCTCAAATCATTTTTGACATACTCCATTCAAGTCCGTCGGGATCTTCCTCTAGCATTTTTGGTCCTTCAAAGAACAGACTAATAGATATTCAAGTCCTTAAAATGTATATTTTACTTGTCAAAAAAATGCATTTTCATGCATTTTCGGCATACAAGACACGCTAATAGAAACTTGAAATTTGCGAATACCTTGCAAAAGGAATGTCCCCAGATCCATCCCAGAAACTTGTATGCATTTTCTAGATACAAGATGTGCTAATAAAAATTTGTATTCTGCAAATACCTTGCAAAAGGAATGTCCCCAGATTCACCCCACCCTACAGAAGTGTTTGGAATAGGTGGAGCCACCCCATTATCATCCCTACACTTACACGGCATAACCAAGATGGACTAGCTTGCAATTGCAGTCACATTAGAAACTACGAAATGACATAAAATTTTTGATTAGATAAAATGTATCTTAGTCTATAACACTTGGTTTGGTTACCTATTAAAACATGGCTTTTGTGTCACATGAAGTGATCAATTCAAACCATCCCCCTGAAAAGTGCAAAGGAAACAAGCACAAACACATACACCATGGGATAAACAATAAAAATTGTAATTAAAAGGGATTTTATAATACATGGCAATTAAAAGGGATTTTAGAATACATGGCAAACCTAAAATGTTAAAAAGGCAGATTGCAAAACAATAGAACATTGCCAAGCCCACAGGATTAATACCATCACCCCATCAATAACGAAGTCAAAACTTTACTAGTTATTACCCTACCAAGAGATAAAATGTATCTTAGTCTATAACACTTGGTTTGGTTACCTATTAAAACATGGCTTTCGTGCCACATGAAGTGACCAATTCAAACCATCCACCAGAAAAGTACAAAGGAAACAAGCACAAACACATACACCATGGGATAAACAATAACTTTGTAATTAAAAGGGATTTTATAGTACATGGCAAACCTAAAATGTTAAAAAAGCAGATTGTAAAACAATAGAACATTGACAAGACAATAGGATTAATACCATTAACCCATCTATAACGAAGTCAAACTTTACTAGTTATTACCCTACCAGAAGGAAACATCACGTATACTAGCACCCCATCACATCAGACCATTTACAGCACCATCCATGTTTTATGGCGAGGCTTACCCCTATATATACATGTAGAGGGTATTCCTTCGAAAGTGTCTCAATAACCAAAAAAAATCGTATTAACCTTACATTATAACTACACATTTTAGATAATCTTCCTGCAAATAAAATTGTTCATACGTCCTAACTTCTCCTTAATCCTTATCGAATTTCTAAAACCGTCTAATCTTGTTGTCTCTTTCCTCACGAGCATTTCAATTATTTTGAAACTATCTACATCCCTATCCCTATTTACCTTCCTCTTCTCTTCTAAACTGCCTCGAATGAGGAAAGGAAAGAAAAAAGGGTGAAGAATTTAACAAATTTGTATCTGTTACATTGCATTATTTTGGTTATGATTTTCTATTAATGTTTTCTTATCTATGATTTCTGTTGTAGGTCGAGATATCTGTCTACATGGATCCATTTTCTGGTATACTTCTATCAGATTTTTCCCCCATCACTAAACATGTAGTGACCTGTACCGTAATCATAATCGAGGTGATTTAATTATGACTAATAGCAATCTTTTATATAAGAATATGATGAGCTACAGATCTAATAAACGAAAAATGTGTAGTTAATTGAATCAAGATTTGACATCAAGGACTAAAGTGCTAATACTTAAAAGAACGGGGATCAATTATTTTAATTGATTTAAGTTCTGATGTGCTGGAGTTTAGACCCAATATAGAAGGCTCCAGACATTAGTCATTTGACCATTCTCTAGGACCTAGGTTAGTTTAGTAATTTTAATATTTTCAAATAAGAATTAAGAAGAGAGAAAGAGTTACCAAGGATAGAGGTTTAATAAGAAAGAACTCTTAGTAGGAAGCCTTCCTGTCTAAGCTTCAAGATTTGAATTTGAATTCAAATCTAGAGGAGAACTTAACATATTCGACTAAAGAAAAGAAGTAGAAAATCTGAACTGCTTTGAGAGAACATGAGAAGAAAGAAGAAAAGAAAGAAAGAGAGAAGAGAAGGAAAAAGTACTGCAGGAAGAAGAAGATGGAGAAGATCTCTAGGGCTGAGAGTTCTTGAAAATCTGAGGTGGGTGTTCCAAGGATCTTATAGTGATTATGTTCATGGGAATATGATAACCTATTAGATATGAGCATATAGGTATGTTGTTGTGTATTTTATGTTTGGGATGCATGTATTGTGTGATTTACCGTGATTAGATGTAAAATAAATTGTATATCTTGAGGTGAATGTGATTGATATGGATTTAATGACCTAATGTTGATTTTGATGATTTTTGTGTGAATTAATGAGTGAAATTAATTGATATTATGTTTGGTGATAAAATGTATGATTATTGGATATTTAACATGCCAATATGAATTTAAAACATTAAATTGGAATTTTCCACGAATTTTCATGCTTTTCTGGGTTCCTAAGATTTTCGAAAAGTCCCCAGGTCGATCGAAAACCCTAAGACCAAGGCCAAACTCTCGGGTCAATCGACCGAACAAGAGGAGGTGCCGAGGCATTGACCAAAACCTTCGGTTGGAGCCAGGGTCGACCAAAAAGATCGACCGAAGTCCAATAGCCCCGAAATTGAATGGGCAGTTGTGTTTTGACTATTAGATGTGTGTGATGTTTGTTTTGCCTAGATATGCGTGTAAGATTGTTTGTGCAACCAAGTGACCTTATCTGCTTCTATTTGATGTATGGTGACCTATTCTGATGTATTTAGACTTATAGGGTTATATGATGTGGTTATATGAGAAATGTGAATGTATTTGAGATACTAATAATGTGTGTTCAATGTATGGTTACTTGTGTTCATATGGGGTCCCTAGTGGCCAAGTAATATGTGTGTGGACTGTGGTCTATGGTCTATGGTTTATGAGATTATTTGTGTTTCAAGGACTTCCCCCTAGGGAGGAGGATCTGTTTTATGAGGTATTTGTATAAGGGTGTGTATCCACCTTGGGGTCCCATTCCCTGAAAGAATCTGTATAAGGGTGCGTATCTACCTTCGGGCCATTTCCTGAAACGAATCTGTATAAGAGGAAATTTGTATAAGAGGAATGTGTATAGCACCACCTTGCATACATTTCATTATTCATACTTCATCATGTGCATACATCATATCATCCATCATTGTACATTTCATACATGTTTGCCATTCTTTGTTCGAGTGTTCATAAATGCATGTCGTTCATTAATTGTTGGATTGTAATGTAGTTTGATTGTGATTCTGAATTGATGTGTGTTTGTGGAAAGGAACTATAAGGTTATGATTATGAGGATTATTTCAGTATGAAGGTCATGAGTGTATAGTATTGAGAATGATGTTTCAGCATGACAAGGTCATGAGTATTTGTTTTACGAACTGTGTCTAAGCATGATTTCGATCATAGGTATATGGAATTGTATGTGATGCTTGCATTTGATGGGATTTTGTCTATATATGGTGATGTGTGAGAGAGTTATTTACGGACATGTATGCGTATATGAAATTGAATTATGTGTATGGTACTTCTATGAACTTGTAATTGAAAGATAATATTGTGATGGAACAGATTGTATGCATGCTAATGAGATTGATTGTATGCCATCGATGTAAATTGTTGAATATATGTAGGTAATGATTATGAATTAGATTATAAGCT
This sequence comes from Pachysandra terminalis, assembly GCA_031762675.1. Classification (NCBI taxonomy): domain Eukaryota; kingdom Viridiplantae; phylum Streptophyta; class Magnoliopsida; order Buxales; family Buxaceae; genus Pachysandra; species Pachysandra terminalis. Next base: position 8,952 of record JAUPMG010174037.1, read on the forward strand.
TGTTAAGGACAATGATAGTGAAGTACGTACATGTTTGGTGAAATTGCATGAAATTAATGTTATTATATGACTGTGAGGATAATTAGTATGATATCTTTGGTTTTACTTACTTAAGCCTTCAAAGCTCACCCCTACTTGCAACAGGTTACCTGTGAGAGTGGTGAATGGACCTGGAAGGAGAACTACGTGATGGATATAAGGAGTGCTGCAATAAATTTTATATGTTATTGCTGTTTTCATTTCCCTTTAATTTTAGCTTTAGACTTGTTTGTTTTGACCCTATGAGCGATCGGATGTAATTACATTTAGATGTAATTTGTTTTATCTTTATGATGTAATTAAGTTTTAAATTATTGAGACTTCCACTGGTTTAATGTGTACCCTGATAGACCATATCTTTGACTTGAATGGTTGACCGCATCCAAGGTTTGAATCCGAAGGTCATTCCCTTTGAAATCCTCGAGATTCCCATATCTTGGATTCAAGGAGTGACAAAACCAGATTGGTTACACTGTGGATTAAGATTTGGACTGCCTATTTCTAATTCATATGCATTTGCACTTGACAGTTGACAATCACTCGTATTTAATCAGACATCCAATATTTTCTTGTCAGCCAACTACAATGAATTCAATCACTCACATCCTCTTACCAACAGGTATGCTATTTTTTATCCCAATTCCCATGAAAGGTTCAGAAAAAAGAATTCCAAGAGACAACAAAAATTGAAAAAGATATCTTATATAGGAATATACATACACATGATCCAACAGCTTCACTTGACCAAATGATGGAATCTATGTTCCATGTGCTCTCCCAATACTAACTTCCTCACATTAATTGTCAGGTATTTAGTTCGATATTGATAAGTTGTTTAGTATATTAATAATAGGCATTAGGTGACCAACCCAACCATTCAACAATTAGAATAATATACTACCACAAAATCCATCAACTTGCATGCTCTACAAAGTGATGTTGATTAAAAAACATAAAAAGGAAAGAACGTAAGACGAACCAAATTTCACTAAGAAACAACAATTTCGATAAAATATGTAACAGAAAAGTTTTATATCAACTATATAAAAGTGGGGAGGAAATGGACTTCAGCAACTCTACTATTTCTTTCATATACTATCACAAAGAAGTGGACCAAGTTTTCTCAACTTACAAAGAAATTGGAACAACTTACATCCATTAATATAAAAGTGGGAAGGAAATAGACTTCAGCAATTCGATCATTGCTTCCATATACTATCACAAAGAAATAGAATAAGTTTTCTCAACTTACAAAGCTATTGGAACAAATCAATTATGAAAATATCCCATCCACTATGTCCTTCTCCCATTAAAAAAGAAATGGAAATACCACTACATACAATCACAAAGGACACTAAACCAGCATAATTAGTGGTTGAGGATCACTTAAAATGAAGTGGGGAACACAACACATAAAATGGTTTATGCAAGTTAGGAAAAATTACTGTTGACCCAAAATGATTAATTGTAACGACCCGAACCAGATTTTTCCAATTACATGGGTAATCCAGTCCAAGCGTCACCTTCACCTCGTATTTCTAC
>JAUPMG010174058.1:0-10532 GCA_031762675.1 Pachysandra terminalis
AAGCCAAAACAAGTTTTTTTTTTTTTTTTTTTTTTGGTGGGGTGGGGGGGGGGGGTTGTAATTAAAGTTTTTGGTTTTCTTTTGCACAGGGGAAGACGGGGAAGGAAACAGAGGAAGGAAAAGAAGGGAAGAGGAAGAAGAAGGAGAAGAAGAAGAAGGAAAATGGGAAAGGTGAGAGATTACCGTAAGTGAAGGGAATTCGGAGATGATGCTGGATTGGTCGATGTGTCGCCTGAATTCGCAGGTGTGTCGCCGGATAGAGAAAGAAGTTGCTGACAGAAAAAAGGTGGGCGGTCAGGCTATCTGGGGCGTTGGGAGAAGGCGAACGAAAAGGAGAAGCTTGGTGCGCGAGCAAAGTGGTTGGTGTGTGCAGAAATTGCAGATGGTGTGCGAGCAGCGGGCAGCGTCGCTGGAAGAGAGGTTGGCGGCAAGCTAGTGTGGACGGTAGTGGTGCGCGGTAGTAGGGGGTTGCGCAGTAGTGTGGGAAAGGGGCGCACAGCAGGGGAATTGGGCAGATAAAAGGAATAAGGGAGAACTTGCTTCTTCCTCCCCTTCTCGGTGGGTCCCTTGCCTTCTTATATAGAAGAGGGGGGAAAGCGAGAGAAAGGAAATGGAAAGGCTGCAAAAAGGAAAGAAAGGAAGGAAGGAAAGATCGGGAAAGGAAAGGGAAAAGAGAAAGGAAGGAAAGTTGAAGAAAAGGAAGAGAGAAAGGAAGGTGGGAGATGGGAGGAGGGAGAGAGCACGTGAGGTGTTCTCTTCAAATTGATTTTTATTTTTTATTTTTTTATTTTTTGTTATTTCTTTCATTTTTTTTTATTTTCTTCTTTTGGGTTTGTGGTTTGCCATATGGCAACGTCTAAAAAAATTCATTTCTTTCTCAAATATTCTCCCCATTATTTTAATTTTCCCATAAAATATATTTTTGTATTATTATTCCTTTCCCTTATATTTTTTCGTCCTTTTTTGATAGTTTGGAAATACCAAAAATAGCCCTTCAACTCCGGAACTCGGATTTTCACAAAATTACAATCGTTTTGAAGGTGTTTCGATGAGGAATCCAAATTTGATGTTGGAGAAATATTTCGACCATTGGATTTAACTATTTGGTCCAAATGACCGAATTAGGGGCAAAACTGTCATTTTTCCAAAGGACTTCGAATTAGCTCAAGTTTATTCTCATTGGAAAGCGTTTTGGCTCACGTATTCAAATTTGAGGTTGAAAATGGGTATAGGACTAAAATGAATCAGGTGTGGTCTATCAGGGGTATTTTTGTCATTTTCATGAATTTCAGAGATTTTCAAGGAATTTGAGCAATGGTTGAAGAGGATTTCATAGGATGATTGGGGGTTGCCATTATCTCAAGCCGAGCCTTCCAGGAGCTACAAAACAGAGAGAACTTCACTTCAATACAAATTGGGGTGTCTACAGTGATGATGATAGATCACATTGATAGTCTTGTGGGTCATTCCCTCCCTTTATACCTCTTTTTGCTCTTCAGCACATTGATGTGTATTGAGAAATCCAAATCAAGTGCCATCCTAATGTATTCCAATACTTTATGGACACTAATGTACACAAAAATGTTGATGGTCCTTCGCTTGGAAACCTAAGGCAGTTTGGAGTTGGTGGCATTGTTAGATATCATTATAGTTCTATAGTTCATGCCTTCTCTGGTGAGGGTGATGTTTTACGGGCTGAGATTCAGGCCCTTGTGGTTGGTCTTAAAAAAGCGAGGTCTAGAAGCTTCTCTTTTTTGGAGTTTGAGGGGGACTCCCTTATGGCTATTTCATGGCTTCCATACGGTTATTTCATGGGTCAGAGATTCTGTGGTGCCCCCGTGGCGATTCAAACATTTAATGTTGCTCATTTCGCATGTATTTTTCACCCATGTGTAGGGCGCCAATGATATTGCAGATAGGATTGCCAGAGGGGGAGTGGTCAGAGACACTATGTTCTTCGACATGCAGAGTCATGAGATGTTGCATACCGATCATTAAAGTTCTATAGTTCGTTCCTTCTCTGGACCTAAATGTTTCACCTATGTGTTGAAGATTGGTTCCAATTGGTTGTCTTTGGCACACTCCAATAAACACATCGAATGATCACAAGAACCAAAGATGGGACCAGACGGCTACAATTGTTTCATGCTACATCTTATCCTATGCCTACTGCCTTCCTTACTGTCACCACACCACCTGAATCAATGTGCTACACTCAGGCTAGTCGAGATCCATAGTGGTGTCAGGCTATGAATGGAGAGTTCAATGCTCTTCTAAAAAATGGTACGTGGTCCTTGGGACATGCTATCTCAGATATGCATCTTATTGGCTCAAAATGGGTCTTTAAGATCAAGACACGAGTGGATGGGGTTGTTGAGCGTTACAAAGCTTGATTAGTAGCCAAGGGATATTCACAATAGTATGGTGGTGACTATGAGGAAACTTTTAACCCGGTTGTCAAACCGGTTATTGTGCTGTAACAACCTTAAAAATCATAAATAGAAAATTATTTTATTAATAAGGGTATAATAGTAATTTAATAAGATTCTAATATGAACTATATCCTTAAACACTTCTATACTTACTATATATGTATTTTTATTTAAGTTATTGTATGAGGACCTTGTATGATCACACATCAAAGCATAATCCATTATTTAAGGCATAATTTATGTGCATTGAGCTTAATTAATTAGTCTTGGGTTTAATTTAAAGGAATTGGGCTTATTTAATTTAATTGGGCTTAAGTGATTAATTATAGGCTTTAATTAAATCAATTAAGTAGCTTAATGGGCTTAAGTTGTTCCTTAAGGCCCAAACCAATAAATTAGACTTTAAAAATAGAGGAAGTTCATTTTAAATTAATAACTTCTAAAAACATTAAGTTAAATTTCCAAAATAAAAACATACTAGTTGTACCAGGACTATAGGTCGTTTCAAACATCTAATACTATAAAAAGAAGCATTTTGGATCAATCTAAACCTATGAAGAGATAGAAAAATATGAGAAAACTTTGGGAGAAGAGATCTAATACCTTTAAACCCTAGAAGCCTAGAAGATCAAAAAAGAAGAACCAACACCAAAATTCTGCAGTTCATGTGAGTTTCCCTTTCAACTTCTTGTGCATTTAAGTCTAAGCATGTGTTATAACATGAAGGAATTGTTTGGATTGATTAATATGCCCAACCCTTCCTCATGTTCTTATTTATAAAACCCAGAAATAAATATTAAATAAAGATAGAGAAACCATCACTATAAGATAAGAGATCAAAAAGAAGAATAAAAACTAGAGATTTTATCAAGATTTGAAGTTTTGATTAAATATTTGATGAAAACATTATTAGATAATTTATTTATATTTTTTCATGACTCTCATATTCGTTGGGAACATTGTGGTTCAAATTTGAGGTGATTCCGATAAGTATATCAAAAGTTATGGCCAAAATACCAAAGATACGTCAAAGTTGAAAACCCATAAACCCTAAAAACCCTGCTCTCGGGTTAGGCGACCGAGACCCCTCGGTCAACTGACGACCCAACCGAGAAAATTTGACTTTTTTTTTTCTAGTTTTAACCTTATTTGACCTTACCCAACCCATACCCAAGTTTTTAGGCAATTTGGCACACTTTCCTATTTGTTAGTCGACCGACCACCCGACTGAAACCACTTTTGATTTCTTTTTACTAGTTTGACCTGTGGGACACCTGTATAATGTAAAGTTTGGAATGTAGGAATAGTTTCCATGTACTGGGATTCGTATTACATGTTTTGACCTACCTATACCTCATAATTAAACTTATTAAAGTCTTGACCATATGGTCAATTATCAACCTTAAAAGGGATTAGCACGTTAAACTTATTACAAACATTAATGGGCATAATATAGGAATGTCTAGATCCTAATATGATGCATTTGTGTGTTTTTAATGATTAATTATATTGTATGTGTGTTTAGTAGTATAATAGGTGTTATGTGTGACTTTGTTTATGCGTACGCACATACTTTCATTCTTAAATAAGATAAACTCCATCACATGTATTTATACCCAATTATAACTCATTCATCATATATATCCTTATGTGCATTTTTATAGTTTAGAATCATGGGAATGTGTCTCATGTGTTTGCTTGATGAATATGATGTGTATGAGCATGATATCCTATGTTGTGTGAATTGCGTTTAGTAATCAGGTCTTAATCTACTTGTGGAAATTGTGACTTTGATTAAGTCCAATAAGTTTGACTTGACACTTGGATTCTGATGAGGAATTGCTAGATATGATTCTAATTGAGGTGATAGTGGAAACAGTATATACTTCTCTTGGTTTATGTGTGTGAGGATAGTATGTCCATGATAGGACTAATATTTTGTTTTTGCCCAAGGTGAGAGATAGGCCTTGTATGGGGATCTCAAGTGACTTGTGGTAAGATGATAGGTAAGGGAGTGCACTTCCCAATAGTCGAATCATACAAGTGAATTCTGTTGGTAGTCTTTACTTTGGTATGTTCGTGAAGTTATCTACTAGAGATGCTTGGATGTGTTTTGCTGACAAAAATAGAAATTGGCGAATCGTACCTGGGGGGTCGAGAGTCCTTGACACTGTGATGTACACGTAGTATACCTTCAGCTCACTATGGGGCTGATTGGTGGTTAGGCATGTCATGCACTGTATCGGTACTTAACAGCATGCATTGCATTTCACATTCTTGTGCTTGTTATTATGTGAGAGTCTTGTGTATGATGCACATTGACTTGCGTATTATCATATAGAGTTAGGCATATTAGTATACGAGACCAAATTGTATGGACTTACACAAATACCAAGAGAGATGGAAAAAACTGCATTATGTGGTGTGTGTGTGTGTGTATTGCTCATTCTATGAGATATTACTCATTATTTCTTCAGTTATTATAACATATTATTATTTTCTCATAACATGTGTTTTTGAGTAAATACCCTGATTTGAAGGGCTTACTCATCCGAGCTTCAGCTTATGTTGTTATTAATATTTTTCAGGTATTTGATGAATTCTATCGAAGAAAGTTATTATATGGGAATTACAGATATAGCAGATATATGTTTGATTATTTTATGTTAAATTGTAAATTAATTTCAGTTCATTATAGAAACAAATTGTAACTTTTATTGATATTTGTTAGAATTAATATATTATTGCTTCTGCTTATGACTTCTTTATGTACCACTCCCATAGCGATATGGGGTGAGAGTTACAACTCAAATTCATGGGGTCTTCAATAAGATTTACAGATTTGGGGTGTGACATGTGCACACCATTCTCTTAGTTGTTGTTAGTAAAGATGGTCAATCGGCAACTTGACCTATCCAATGCTTTTCTACATGGTCATTTGGATGAGGTAGTATATATGTCTCAACCACTAGGGTTTACCAGCCCTACATGTCCCACGCATGTGTGCAAGCTACAAAAAGGAAATTATGGCCTCACACAGGCCCCACTTGCCTAGTATACTCGTCCAAAGATTTTTCTGTGCGAGCTTGGTTGTGTGAATGCTAAGACAGACACGTCTCTTTTTATCTTTGATTCTCCTACGATTAGTGCATATCTTTTTGGTTAACTTGATGATAATATACTTACATCAACTGATCTCACATTTGTGTCAAGTTTTCTTCATTGTCTTGGCCATGAGTTTGCTATCAAGGAACTAGGTGATCTACACTATTTCCTTGGGGTTTCAGTCACCGAAGTGCCTAATGGTTTGTTGTTACATCAATCCAATACATTTCTGATCTAGTACACAGAACAAAGATGGATGGGGCGAAACCGTGTCTCATTCCCATGGCTACAAGTGGTCTGCCCTCAAAATACCAAGGCACAACACTAAATGATCCAGTGGGATATCGTAGCACAGTTGGAGCATTACAATATCTCTCCTTCACACGACCTGACACTGCTTTTTTAGTAAATAAAGTATATCAGTTTATGCATAATCCTATAGATGTGCGTTACAATATCTCTCCTTCACACGACTTGACACTGCTTTTTCAGTAAATAAAGTATATCAGTTTATGCATAATCCTACAGATGTGCGTAAGGTCGTAGTTAAGCATTTCTATGTTATCTTAAACACACCATCAACCATGGTCTACTATTACGTTCTAGTGGGATGTGTTCTCTTTCCTGCTATTCGGATTCTGATTGCGCCGGGTGTCCTGAGGATCACAGATCTACTATTAGTTTTTGTATTTACTTCGGTCTCAACGTAGTTGCTTGGAGTTCAAACAAACAAATAACTGTGGCTCAGTTTAGCACAGAAGTCGAGTATAAAAGCCAGGTTAATGCCACGGCTGAGCTAGTCTGGCTACAATCATTATTACATAAGCTTGGCGCATTTCTTTCCAAACTTCCCGCTCTTTGTTGTGACAGTCTAGGTGCGACATATTTATATGCTAATCGATGTTACATACTCGGACTACACATGGAAATTGATTTTCATTTCTTTGTGAGAAAATTACAAGATGTGATTTGGATGTATAGTTTATCTCTTCCATTGATCAAATCGAATATGTGTTCACTAAGCCTCTAGCTAAAAGTCGGTTCACTATCTTATGTTCCAAGTTTCAACTTTTCAACCAAACGTTTTGCTCGAGGGGGGTTGATAAAGCTACGTAAGTCAAAGATCAAATATGTGATAAGGATTAGTTTGACGTCCAAATTCTAAGGAGAAAAATTAGGAGATCGAGTTTGATCAGTTACCTACACTATCTAACGATAGATGAGTTTTACTTGTTGTATAATGTAGATAATGATAAGGATGGTTTTAAAAGATCTCATCCTTGAGTTTGTTGTATCGATTGAATGACTCTCAAGATCTCAAATAGATTCTTGAGCCCTGTAATACTCGATATATAGACACGATGATAGAAGAGATAAACACAAGAAAAACAATCAGAAATTTAATCCTCCAACAATTACGTGTGAGTTTTTGCACTACCCGATCTTTGGCTATGATATAAGGATCCCCATAGGAAAAAAAAAATTAATCTTTTAAGTTAAGTATTTGTATAACCTAAACCCATCCAAAATCCAATTGGAGTCACTCTTTTGACTTACATCTGAATTATATATAGAAACTGAATCCAAATTATTAACGATAGTCGGTAGCTTATATTCACTAGTCTCTAGATCCATGAGGAAGGGACTTGTGGGTCCCCATGGGGCAAAGCGAAGCAGAGATATATCGGGTAGAAGTATAAATTGTAACCTTAATTCATTTTTGTAATAGTACAAACTTCTTCTCTACCATGGACGTAGGCTTTATCGAACTATGTATATCTGTGTGCATTATTTTGATCTTCATTTTATTATATTTATTATTATTGCTTGATCTAGATCAACGCAAATTGACCTAAAATTGGGTTGGATTGGATGAGTTTTGGGCTAACCAAGCTATACACCTCCTTAGTTTTTAGTTCGGTTAAATGCAGATATCATGCAGACTCTACTAAGTTACCCCAAGTGAGCAATTTGCACTCCTTTAGGCTTGAGACTCATAAATTAAAAGGATTAATGTTTTAGGCCCCATCCAACCATTCGGGGGACGCGGATCTTCTGTGAACTTGGGTTGTGTGAACCTCACACGAGGTTGACATTTGTCCACTAAAAAGGATGACTTACATTTCTAAAACATGAAGAGACCTAATGCACTTGGAACTGGCTTCTACCATAATCAGTGATGGCAACTCTTTTTTGTGGGCTCACGTGGGATAAGTGTCAACCTTATTTGAGGTTCACACATGGTTCACATAGCCAAAGTTCTTAGAAGATGTTCATCCTCAATTGGGAAGGTGCTCAATTCTCTTTTCTCTTATTGTTCATTTGTTTCTCTTTGAAAGCATTAAACTAGTAACTCTAACTCTGTTCTTCATGTTTGGTTAGGAGCTACTATGGTAAACCATTATTGACTCATCGTGTACAAGACTTTGGTCTCCCACATTATGTGATGAGCATTGAAATTGATTCTCTTCACTTCCTACAGTCAAACACAAGGGAATGTCCTTTAGGGTTCCTTCCTTCACACCAAGCAAATGGGTTATCCTTTCAAATCAAGGCAGACTCCAATCATACTTGGTTCCAAAAACTTCAATCAGTCTTACAAAACAATAAATGAAAGAGTACTCTTTGAGGATAGTACTTTTCACATGAAACTATAGGTTTACTTTGTAGAGAAAGCTCTGTTAGGTGCTATATAAGTAGTGAGATTGATTGTTTGACATAATAATTCAAGGTTGTACAACCTGTTCATACTTCCTCTAGTGATACAATGCAGGTTACATCTCCATTATCAAGGAAAGTTGTGATTTTTTTTGGACTTCTTATGGGTATTAATAGAAGTGGTTTAGGCAGATTGGGAAGTTGTTTGATGCCAAGTGTTTTCTAAGAAAGAGGTGTGCTTTTTTTTTTTTTTTTAATATGGATGGATGGGGCATAGTTTTACTCATTGCCACCAAAATTTTCATTCTCTTTTTTTTATCCCTGGAAATATGCATTAATTACAGAGACTTCCTTTCACTTCACCTTGATAAAATAACATTGTCCTTTCCTTTCTCTTGGTTTGAAGGGAGGTTCGCACTCATCTCCCTTGTATAACGAAAAGTACCGATGTTAGCACATATTTATACTTTTTTTGACAAAATTATCCCTCTATAAATTTTATGGTAGCTAAAAAAAATGATATTTAAGTAAAATAACAATAAAATGTTATTTTTATTAACGGATGTCTCCTAACGAAGGGGAATGTATTATTTCATAAAGGTAAAGGGAGGTCTCTGTACTTCGTGTCAAGGGAGATTTTTGTAATTTATCTATTTTTATTTTAATTTATGTTTACAGGAATATTTACATAGATCGACAGGTCTTTTGCCAATTTCTTTAAAAACCATATGTACGCGTCTCCTTGCACGCGACTCACGCTATTCAAAGTGGCCCATCCCAGCATTCATTCATAAATCTTGTAGTGATATTGAGACTAAGCTTTAAGAGGAATATAGGAGAATATTTCTACGGCTTAATTGGTCCACCACACCGCGATGTTTATAAGCCCATCTTTGTAAATTCTTTTACAACAACTATATATGTATTAAATGTGACCATTTTTTTTCTTTTCCTTTTGTTATAAACACACATCCCAGTGCAACAAGATATACTTACTTGATAGATGAGCTGATAAGCTCCCACAATCCCATTTGCATACATACTCTTCCTCATGACCTCTTTTTACATATTAAGTTTTAATTCTAGATACATCAACATCATCAAACACCTCATTAAGTTTTAATTCTAGATACATCAACATCATCAAACACCTCATCTTAACTAGTTGAATCAGCATCTGATGAAATCTCACGAGTGCAAGAGTTGCTTGTGTGGTCTCTTCAGAGTTCCCACTGAGATGAACAATATGGATCATCTTTTTTATGTAATAGAAAAGGATCATCTTTTCATGTAATAGAAGAGCTCAGGTCTTATGAAAAAATTATACATGATAAATACATACATTTTGTTTTTCTTTTGGGTAAAACACATGTATCTCTTTTGACATCTTTCCCATCCATCAACATACATGTGTATCAATAATTAATTAAAGGGATGTGGACAATCAAGGAATAATGACCCAAGAAGAAATATTATCAGTTTTCACTAAAAACGTCTAATTGCCTGTTGGACTTTCTAAGCTGCCAATCCCAAGCATAAGCATCAGGAAAATTACACTTTGACTCTTTGAGGTTTTTGACAATTATAATTAAACTCCTTGACATTTTTGAAACTAAAATAACACCATTTGTCGAAAACCTCAAGAGAGACGGTCAACTAGTGACACTGAATCATTGACTGATATACTCCTTATAAGAATTGAATGACTTTTATATAAAATGGATAAACCTTAGGTCTAAAATATCCTTCTTATCTCTCAATTAAAGAGTCATCATGCTCCAACGTCACACTTGAATCATTTATCAAAGAAAAAAGAAAAGAAAAACACAACAAACAATTGATAAAGAACAGTTTATAAGGGTATATCAGTCAATGACTCAATGTCGTTAATTGACCGACTCTCGAGGTTTCCGAAAAAGGGTGTCATTATAATTTCAAAAACCTAAAAAAAAACTAACTGTATTTGTTAGAAACCTCAAGGGGTCAAAGTGCAATTTTCTGTTACAACTCAGGTATGTTAGTTGGCATTTGTTTTAGCAAATAACAGTCAGTCTTTATCCTTAAAATTGGCATTGTTTCCTGATTTCACAATGTTACTAATTCTTGTGCCACGTGTTTTGAGGAACAGATTACGTAAATATCCTAAGATTTGTTTCTATTCAGTTTTCATGCTTTAAGAAGATTTTCTAAAGAATATCTTGAGTCAATATTCTAGAAACAAAATTTATGATCTTTCTTATTGCTTGTACAACTGTTATACGAGTTTAGGATCTTTCCTATTGCTTGTACAACTGTTATAAGAGTTTAGGATCTTTCCTATTGCGTGAACTGCTGTTA
>JAUPMG010174079.1:0-10532 GCA_031762675.1 Pachysandra terminalis
AGCCAAAAGAGCCATATTAAATTTAGTTAAACTTCTCAAACCCAAACCCCCTTCTCCCTTCCCTAGACACACTTGAGAGCACTTCACAAGATAATACTTCTTCAATTCCTCACACCCTGTGTACAAGAAGTCCCTTTGAAGTTTCTCTAACCTTCTCACCACCGAAGTCGGAACTAACTCCTTTTTAATTTGCTCCTTCTCCATTTCTCCCTTGTCTTCCATTCTATCCAAGTACTGTATTTTATCCAATAAAATCCCCACTCTACTCTCCACTCTTCCCAATTTGTCTTTAGTCCATTTCTTTAACTCCCCTTTTAACAATTTCAATTTTCTGCAAAACACAAAACTCGGGGATCCTCTTACATCAAAACCTTTCCACCACTTACCATGTCAACAAAGTTTTGTTCCTTCAACCACATGTTTTCAAACCGGAAGGGCATTTTTTGATCAACTTGTCATCACATATCAGCAAAATTGGGGAGTGATCAGATGTTGCTTTTGGTAGAGATAAAGCTGAACGCTTGCATAAGCTTCCTCCCATTCAATAGACATTAAGAACCTGTCCAGCTTTGAACATATTTGATTCTCCTGGTTATTTGACCAAGTAAAATCCGCGCCTATTAAAGGGATTTCAATTAATGCATTTTGTTCTATAAACTCCGTGAATCCTTGAATGTGAGAGCTCACTCTACTGCATCCAGTTCTTTCCGAACAGAATCCAATAATGTTAACCCCCCCCCCCCCCCACACACACACACACCAAGGTAAACTCCACCCTCTTCTGTGATTCTCCAGGTCCGTCCACATATCCTGTAACTTGCTATGTTCCGTGGGTCCATATACAGTAGATAGCATCCTTAGACCACCCCCACCACCCCCGTTGTTCTATTGTCCGTCACACTTTTCTCCATGTTCTTCTTCTCAATTGCCATGAACAATTCCACAGCCTCATTCTGAAATCCGTCCCATGATAGGCCAACAAAACCTCCAAACTTCATTTACTTATTTAAGAACCCACTCCAAAATTTCCATCTCATCCAGATTATCCGTATCATCAAAAAAGTCATCAAGGTATCCAGCTTCCTTTCTGATTTCAGCATACTTATTTGGATAACCAATACTGCTAACCAACTGTATTGGTTTCAAAATTTGGTGCTCCTCACTCCCCTCAATCCAATCTGCACACTTCCCTAACATCTCCCTCTCTGTGTGACACACACTTAAGCCCAGATTCTCACTTTCTTTTTCCCAGATATCGTCCGAAGCGCATCCGTTTCATCCCTGAACAGGCAATTTTCAATCTCTTCCTCCACTATATCCACACCACCCAACTCCGTAGCTATCACATTCCTCTTCAAGGCCTCCCCCCCTCCCTCCACAGCAACAATGTCCTGCTGCCATAATAATTCAGCTCTCTATTGTTTCCCCTTTGCCTGTAATAACAGATCAAATCCAACTTCCTCAACCTCAAACTTGCAGCAACCTCCCTGGCCGTCGTCACCCCCACCCCATCTCCTGGATCAGAAAAAGCTTTTGTCGTCACCCCACAAGGTAACAGTGACTACAATAAGCATCCTGGCATCACGCCTATGGCGACCCCCAATCTCCCGTTCCCAATCAGAACACCTCCATTAATCACAAAGGAATCGAAGGCACACCGCCATATGCCATCTGTATGGAGTGCAAACACCGGTGCCAACTCTATCTTGCAAATAATTTGATCCGCTCTCAACTGCAGCTTCAACGAGGGGACTTTTCTCCTAGAGTATACCTTGTTAACCTCCTTGCTTCTGCACGTACCTTCCCCCTCTATCTTCTCTCTCCTTTCCCCTTCTTTCACCAGCATTCTGCCAATCATCTTCTCCCACAAAAGATTAAACCCTGCCAGAATCTCGAGCTTGGGTTTCTTCACACTTGAAGCTTCAGTTCTTTGCTCCTTCCCGTCGCTTCCTTCAAATACTTTAAGCATTGATACTTCTAATTGAGATAATTCAAAGGCCCTTCTGTTCGGTTCACCCCTACTAACCGAAAAGGACCCCACATCCTTTGGGCCCAACCCATCTAGGTCTCTAATAAAATCAAAGCCCTACCTTCCTCTCCTCCCAGCCCAACAGAGCCTACAATATCTTTTTCCAATTTTGTCTGACATATGGACCCTGTCTTTATTCAAACAGTCCAACCCAAGCCTATAGGCCTCACCGCCTATACCACCCATCCTATCTTCCCCCTTATCGGTCCCCATGATCTGCGCACAGCAGCTCCCTGACTCAATGGATTTTGAGTTTGAAATACTGTGGACCCCACCACTGATCCCTGCCTCCCCGTACCATGACTCCTTGGCCAGCCACGTGTTCAGTCATCCCTTTCCCCCTACAACGTACAACTTCTTCCACCTTTCTCCATACTGATTTTCTGGCAACAACAGTCCGATCCCCACTGCTTCTAGGCCGCCCCACCGTTCGAAACGGTTTCTTTTCCAACCACACCTGGCATAAAAACTGTTTGTTCCTCAACCTCAAAGAAACTGATAATAGTCTGTTTGTCCAAGCAGGTTTCTTCACTTGGAGATGGGCCCATTGAATTTCCAACCTCTCCTCCGTCTTGGAAACTGTTCGAATACATCCACCACAGGCCTCTCCGATCAACATAAACACCCTCTCCTACCGAAGATGCAGAGGCACACCAAATACTTTTATCCACGATCGCTCATCTCTAACACCGTCAACCTCACAGACGGCTCTCGTTCACCACCGATCCAAGTAAAGGAAATAAGGGCCAAAAGACCTCGACCCAAAATTTGGGACCTGATCAGCTTCGATCTTCGTCCCAAATGAAAATAAAAACAATTTTGGGGTCATTTTTTTGCATCGCAACCGCATTTGACGTCTTCCACATCACCTCTGTCCATTTCACGACCTCTGTCAAACTTGGGGTTTCTCCTTCAAACTTTCCAACCAAGCTTTTTTCCAGGGAAAATAAGTTATCAGAGACGTTCAGCGAATCGCAAATCACCGTAACACCTCCCCTGAAATTTTGGTACGAGTATGACACTCCAACCTCAGCATCTGCTCCTCCTACTAAGCTCTCAGCTCCATTACCCTCTCTCTTCCTAAACCCCAAACCCAAGGCCTAATTTATTATCTTTCCAGAATACCCAGCTTTCTAGAGGTCCTGAATCAACGCTGACAAGGGTGCAACGACACTCTCCAAACCAAAGTCTGAAGCAGGTCAGTCCAACCTTTCCTTCCCACTCCCTCCGGAAAGCAGATTCCTTTTGTCTTTCCGTTGCCTCCTACCTCTGAAAGTTTAAGGAAGCTACCCTTTGCGTTATTCCTAACTTCCAGAACCAAAACTGACTGCGTGATTCTCCTAGAACCGACGACCACCTGATCCACCATTGATTTTATACTCTTCTCTACCCCTTGCACCAACGAGAAACAGTCCTCCTACAGGATTATGATCTTCACTCGCTGATCTTCACAAACTTTGTTCCTTTTTGCATCCACCGGCTCAAGATCTTGCTGCTCGACTGAACTTGTTGCTTGCAGAGTTAGATTGTATGATTAAATCGTAAATCATAAGATTCAATGTATAAATAGTACGACTCGAACATAAACCGATTTTTCACTGATTTGAAGCGATCTAGGATCAAATCGAATTGAATTGTAAGATTCATACAATGAATCGTAGGATTTTAACAACAGAGAGTATTGGGGAGAGAGATCCTAGAGAAGATGATGAGCTGGCAATGTCGGGGACACGTGGCACAATCAATGGGGAGAGGTGGGGAAGTGGACCATAGTAGGTCAATATACAAGGGGGCTTGTGGGTCAAACGCTACTGTGATCACCCCCGGATCGGGGTAGACCCTAGGTTGATCGGGTGAAATGGAGTCGCCACCACCCATTTGGTTAAAGATGTGGATGGTCACCTATGAATTTATTAATTTAATCTCAAATAGACCAACATTGCGAATTTGAGGCAGTCAAACCCAGAATTTAGGTAAAGGGGTTTATTTGAGAGAGTGGGAAGGTGTTAGGCACCCACCCTCTCCCGGTTCAAGATTATTTGGCCAATTATTTAAGTTTAAACAACCCCGAGTCGAGTGGACCCCAGATAGATCGGGATAAGTGGAGTCGCCACCATCCATTAGGTTCAGGTGTGAATAGTCACCTAGGTAGGTCAATTTAAATAAAAATAGACCCAAAAAATAAGATTTTAAATACGGTCTAACCAGAATGGGTAAGGAGGTTCAGTTACGAGCGTAGGAAGGTGTTAGGCACCCACTCTCTTCTAGTTCAACCGGTTACCTGATTTAATTCTATTTGGCCAAACTAACTAAAATACTAAAGTAAATAAAAGAACCTAGAGAAATTCAATAAAGTCTTAAAAACCTAAAACATAAAGATTCCTACATGTCCTAGGACTTAGGGATCTCTAACTAACCTAACCCTAAAAATAGATAATGCTAATAAAACCTAATCTCAAAAATACTAAAGAAATAAACAAAATCGAAATGCGTGAAGACTAAAGATAAATAACTTAAATCTCAAGGAAACCTTATGATGCTTTTATGAACACTAGAATGCAAATTAAAACAACTAATTGAAGCGAACAACCCTACATTCTCTAGGACAGAAAATTTTGATTTATTGAAATTAAGAACCAGGAATCAATTATTTAAATCTTCCCTTCAATAACAAAAATATTCAGTTTCTTAAAAACTAAGAACTAAAAATCAGTTACTTAAACCATCCAATGCTTGCAATAATACCCATGGCAGATCCAACTTAGAACAATTTATTCATGGCTAGGAATGATCAACATACAAGATGAATCCAACCCAGAAAAATAACAATTCATAATCACTCTTCATCTAAGCAAATCATTAGATCAAATAACAAACTAAAAAGAATTACCTGTAAAATATGAGCAGCACCTATTTCTCTGTTTTGATTTTGAACTCGGATGGATCAGCTTAGGAGCAATGGCACAGCAACCGAATAGGGATTTAGTTAAAATCCCAAAAGGTTAAAAATCCTAAGAAAACTCATCAAATGCACTAAAATACTTGAAATGTTAAAAATATTAAGAATAATAATAAGGGAAAGGAATCTAACATGCTAGAAGTTTCTAGAAATACCACATACTAATAATTCTAAAAATCTTATAAATCTAAAAATATCTAATATATAAAATATCTACATAGACCTAGAATATCCTAATTTAACAAAACACTAAATAGAGCCCGCCTTCAACTCAAACTTCGAATGGCCCGCTAGCTTTAAACATTGGCTTAGTTCCAAACCCAATGGTCAATCCGCATAACCCACCCAGCCTACTACCTCGTGCCCCTCTTAAAAGCTCTGGTACCCCGTTACCGTCTTCAGACCCCTACTTGGTCTAAAGAGGAAAAAATTTGAATTCCAAGGAGCATCATCCTGACACTTCCTCTCACTGGCCGAGTACAGCCCCCTGTCTCCGCCGTCATTCTGATATCCACTTGCTCCCCCTGGCACCTCCACTCACACCTCCATTCCACGCTCCCCACTTGTCCTCTTAAGATCCACGTCATCTTCTGCGTCCCCAAGTTTCTCCTCCAAACTTGCAACCTCATTATCATCTGATGCTTCTGCTTCTGAGTATATGGATACAAATACCTCATACCAGAACCTACAATCAAGCAACCAAAACGTCCTTGGTATATGGCAACTCAGCAAGCCAACCTCTCACGCACAGAGAAACTTAGGTTGGATGCCGACGACTCCGATGAAACATTGACGCTCGAGTTTAGACCCAAGGTTTTCAGCAGTATTAATCAGTTCTGCACTCCAGAGATGTTTGGGGACACCATGGAGCAACATGCACCAACCACCGTTGCAGATAGGGCCTACACAAGCCACTGGTGATTTGCACGACTCCATTTCTGGCGAGGTCTTCACAATTTTCATGGGAGAGCCAGCAGACATGACACTAATATTTGTGGCATAGGGTGCATGGGAACTTTCACTATTAGTAGGGCTGCTCAATACCTGATTACAGTTCTGACCAAAAAAAAATCGATACCTGATTACAGGAGGCAATCAATTAATTCCATGAATTCTCTAATGGAGAGAAGAAGAGAGCCCTTCCTCTCACATTGTGAGCCACATAGGCCACCTTTAAGACTTCTCCTATGTTGTTGATTCTAAACTCAACAATTAGAACCTGATTACCACTTCTCAATGAACCTAGGACACACGGTTTTCTGCGCTGTACGCGAAGCCCATCCACCATTTTCCGCAGCCAACAGAGCTCTTCACCGGAGAACTAAATCCAAGAACTCCCTTGGAATCTTTATTCAAAGACGCTCACAAATTTATTCTGTTGGCTTCAGCTTGATTCAAAGGTAAACCATTTACGATCTGCCTTGATCCTCACCTTCCGAGTACCAGCTCCACCCAAGCCCCTATTGGCATTGCCATTTACTTCCTTCTGCTTTAGGATGGCTTCCCTGCAACTTATTTTCTCTCACCCCAACAGCTTGTTTGCTGGAACCAAGTCGACCCTCCGACCCCCCGGTCGGATTCACCATTCCATTCAACGATTCTACAATCTCATCCACAGTATAACCAGCGGACAGTAGATCACCGACCACAACGTTCACTACAGACTTCCTCTTCGTTAACGCTACATCCATGGCTACCACACCTCACTCCATAAGCACCAAAACCTATCCATAATGCATCACCAATGGCTCTTGATTTCTGAGAGTTACCAGAAGCATTTTTTGTTGCTACGAGCTACTGCCACTGGTATTACTAAAACTTCTAGAAAAATAACTTAGCAACTACAGCTTTCAAATCCCATTGCCAGTGTGTTAATGTTTATCACCATTGCTAGTGTGAATTGCAAGATTCACAGGATACTTCATCACAACGAGGATAGTATGTAGAGATGATACAAATGATTAAAAAAAATAATAATACACTGCGATTCTTTCAACAAAGGTGGACATACTGATCGATACATTACATTATCAAATTCAAAGTAACATGAAACAAGATAACATATAATCATTCGCCCAAAATATACGATATGATTAAAAACAAACATAGCAAGTGCATGAATGATTCAAAGCAGAGCAATCAAAAACATATAAGCATTACCTGTAGCAGCAATTGATTATTCCGAACAAGACTGTTGCTCTCTCTTGAAGCTTTTAATCGGCTTGAACTTGATACGAAATGGCTCAAACGAAGAGGATGCTCGGTCGGTTAGGGAGGTGAAGGAAATGAAGGACAGGGAAGGGGTTTGGGTGAGCTGCTGCTACTGTCGAACAGGAGGTTAAATGATTTCTTCTCAGATGGTTTCGGTGTAGGGAGAGGGTTTACAGAAGTATAGATTGAGGACGAAGATCAATGGAAGATGAAGAATGAAGAGGGAGAAGAAGCAAAAGAGATGGAGAATGGGAAGTTACCGTCGATTAGAAATCGCCGGAGAATGATGCCATCGCCGGAGAGTGACCGCCACCGCCGTCGAGAGCACAATTGCATAAGCTAGAGGTTTGATACATGAGTTCAACTCGATCATAATCAATCACGGTTATAGAGAGTCCAACTTTGTGGCTGATGCTCTTGCAAATCACGGCAAGGTTTTAATTCCCGGGATCACGGATCGGACCGGTCCTAGACGGTTTTGGCCGATCTAGATCCGATACATAAGTTGGATAGCCCATGCTAAAAAAAACAATAAATAAAAATAATTGGATTGAAAAGAACGGCGACACCGGTCGCTAGATCGGCAGTACCCAATTGCCGGACTGTCGATACCGGTCAGAATCGGTCGATATCGGACCAGTCCATGCCGATACTTGTTGGACCGTTCTATTTATAAAATAGAAAAAAACAAACTTTTGATTGGTTGGACCGGTTGTATTGGTCATTGGATCAGTTGTATCGAACACTCTGTATCGGTATAGGTTGGACCGATCTGATCCAAAGCCACTTGATACAGTAGTTGTATCGTGCCTTAGGATCGGACCAGACCTCAGGGTTTAAAATCTTGGGATCTTGGATCAGACTAGTCCCGGCCAATTTTGATCTGGATCAACGATATTGGCTGATCCAAAACTTGGATCGTCCTTTTAAAAATATATATAACAAAATGTATCGACCGGACCGATCACCGAAACCCAGTCGGTATCGAACCAGTCCAAGCCGATACCTATTGGATAGTTGGTTTTAGAAATTAAAAAAAAAACTTTAGATCGGTCCGATCTAGTCACTAGACCAGTCTGAATTGATATCAATTGGACCGGTATGATCCAAAGCCAATTGATACAATAGTTGTATCGTGGCTTAGGATCAGACTGGTCTTGGACAATCCCGACTTGTATGATGGGTACTTTGTAAAACGTTTGATTTATTTTTTTACATAAATGCAACGTACAAGGAGATCCTAAAAAAATATATATTTCAATATTTTATATAAAATTAAGATTTAGTTTTTAATATTATATTTCAAGTGTACTAATTATAGAAGGCCGATAATTATAAGGTCGGTTTCCAAATATGGATGGCAATGGGGCGGGTTCGGGGCAAATTTTGACAAACCCTAACCCACCCCTAAAAGAGCCCCCTAATACCAAATTTGCTCCTAATCCTATCGGGGTGGGTTCGACCCGATTACATGGTTCCTTTAAAAAAAATGTTTTTTTTAGGTTGAGTATTTAATATTTTAAATATATACTTATAAAATATAAATTTATACATAAAATATATATTTAAGACATAGGTGAATGGCAACGGGACGGGTTTGAGGCGGGTTGAGCCAAACCCTAACCCGCTCTTAACCTAATTCACAGGTGACCAAACCCTAACCATTAGGAGCGGGGCACCCGTTTAACCTAACCCATTGTCATCCCTGGCAAGGTTTTTCATTCTCGGGATCTTTACCAAACCCTAACCATTAGGGGCTGGGTGGGTTACCCCGTTTAACCAAACCCATTGCCATCCCTAGCAATGTTTTTATTCTCGGGATCTTGGATAGGACCAATCCGAGTCGATCTCGATCCGGTATTGGATCGGCTGATCCTAGCTCTAGATCGTCCTTCAAAAAAAAAAATGGATCGGTCCTGATTTGCCGATCCGTATTGATATCGCTCAAATCGGGCTGATCCAATGCCAATTGAAAAAAATAAAATTAGATCGGACTGGCTTGGACCCAATCAGAAAAGATCGAACAGGATCGGCCAATCCGATCCGATCCTTGAAATCATGATCCACAGTTCCAAACCCATCATGTTAAATGGCGCTCTTTGTTGGTTGTTTTACTTATATTCTTTAAGGAAATAATAATTATTAGTAAAATGTGATATGAAAAAAAAAAATAAATAGAAAAATATCAAGTTTAATATGATTGTAATTCAAAAGACGGACGGACGGAAGGACTACGGACTCTCGACAAAATGGTCAATATAACGAAAATAACAAGAATAATTTAAAATAATTAAAGTCTAATATATTACAAGATTAAAAAAAATTAATAACTCATAAAACATGGGTATATAAGCGAAACTATCAATTAACAACCCATAGTTTGAAGAAAACCCTGTAGCAATAGTCATAAAAATTAACATGTAATTTACATTCAATAGTTATAGGAAGCTTAAATATCATCAATATTTATTTTTTTATACAAATAAGATGTGATATTTTTTAAATATTTGAATTTTTTATAAAAAATAAAATTTAAATTCCATTTTCCTTCATTCTTTCTACCAGCCCTACTATACAAAATGTGAACAATACAATACAATTATGGAATACAAATAATACTTTTACATAAAACAAAAAAAACTTACACAGAGAAAGTCGTCGGAGAAGACGACCGGAACAATTACTTGTTACCGGAGGTTGGTCGGAGTGTTACTGGAGAAGGTGACCATAACAATTACTGGTTACCGGATGTTGGTCGAAGACGGAGGATGGTTGGAGTGTTACCTGAGAAGGTGGTCGGAGTTGCAGAGCTCAATAGTGTAGTGACCCAATATGAAAATATAATATCACAATTAATGAACGAGTAATTCTTTTTAATTTAATAATGTAGCTTCCATTGGAGACAAATTAGTAATCTAAGTGTTTGAGTTGATGATCAAATTGTAATTAGAATATAGATTGGGAGAGTGTAATGTAATTAATTAGTTTGATATAGGCTGGACATGTCTTGGTCGTATTGGGCACTAAATAGATTGTTGGGCTAGTTTAGTTAATTAATAGTGTAATGGGCTAGAACTAATGGACTAAGACTAATGGGCTTAAGTGGATTAATCGAATTGGACCTAATTAGAAGCTAGGGATACTTTTGTAACGACCTGAATAATTCATAGAAATAATAACCTGAAATCTTAGGATAAAATAATAATTTAGAGAGATTGATAATTAAATTTCATTCAATAATTAAATTTAGATCACTTAAAATCCTTAATCACATAAAATACACTAGAAACCCTAAGTCATTAAAACTGAGTAGTTTAGACTGATAGACCTAGG
>JAUPMG010174100.1:0-24193 GCA_031762675.1 Pachysandra terminalis
GATAACTCCAATAATTTATTCATATATTATAACTAGGAAAATAAAATACTTTCAAAGGTTCAGGTCATTACATCAATTCAAATGCATATCTCAGAGCAAGAAAACCTCAAGAATTCAAATGACGAACTATCCCCTTTCTCTCTCAGAGCCTTAACTCACTATTGTCTTCTACCTCTTAAATTCTCAGATTTTGAACTTTCAGTCCTTGTTTTAAAGGAGGATACATTCTGCTATTTATAGGGAATTTAGCCTCTAAGAATAGGACAAATGTCACTCAGTCAAGTGTCCAGATATGAGCTTATAAATATCCCCATGCATTAAACATATCTCAAATGCCACGTATATTTCAACACGGCCAAGTATTTCCAGAAAGAGAGAGATGAGTCATTCAGATCTACAAAAATTGCCCTGTGATAGGTTGCTTTAGACCTTGAGGAACATGCGTTGAATGACACGTGTTGCATGCAATATAAATCTAAAAGCAAAGTCATCACATTTGCCACCATTCCAGATAAGACAAAAACCCCTTTAGATAAGTCATACAACAGATATTATAAGTAGCTGAGGTTTAATCACATGTTGTCCATTCTGAGAAATCCATCTCAATCAACTTTAAGAAGTCACTTCAATGTCATAAATACCTTTTGAATTCGTATATTTTGAAGGAACTCCCTTTGGCGGCTATCTGTTTTCGAAGGAAATAAAAAATAACTGTATACTTGCAAGGTGACCAATGTGTTCTCGAACTACCCATATAGAGAACTCGAAATTGAGTTTCTCATCAGGGAACTCATTTTCATGATCAATAGTCCCTGTAAAGAAGAGTTTATCTTGAAATCCTTTAAGGTTCATAGCTACAATAACCAATTCGAATGCCTTGTACTTGAATGAAATCAAAAGTAAATATCTTTCCTTGTGAGTTCCTTTAAAGTAAAGTGAGAGGACGTTTCTCAAAGTCTGTAAGAAGCCTATCATCAGGAAATACTTCTGGAGATGGTGTGAATTCGACTTCTAAATCTCTTTTCATTGAGGATTTGCTTTTAGAGTGAAATATGTCCAATGTATAGCTCGAAGTCAGTTCATAAGAATGAATAAGGGAGACTTCAAGTCTTACTTTGTAATTCGGATGCATAAAAGAGTGCATTCGATGGGGTAAACCCAAATCTTTGCCCTTCGTGGAGGACAAAATCCCTAGTCTTTTTGAAGATGACAGGCCCTTTGACAAATTGACCATCTCAGGGTCGTTAGCCTCGAATTCGCCTTAAGAGGAAGAAATATACCTCCTTTGAATTCACTTTTGACAGGAGGGAATATACTTCCTTCGAGTTCACCATCTGATGGTGGTTGGCCTTCGAGTTCACCATCTGTAGGTGGTTAGCCTTTGAGCTTGCCTTCGAATTCGCTTTAGCAGGAGAAAATATATCTGCTTCGTAATTCTTTCAAGACAAAACATAATAAGTGGTTCTTCGAAGTCTATGGATATGATCCAAGAATGACTTCTGAGTTAGAAGGCATAAAAAGTTCCTTCGAAGATCTCTCTTCCAGTGAAGTACCTTTGAAATGTAAAGGTAAAGCAATAAAATCACTCGAAGTCTGTTCTAGAGAATGAGTAGATGTGAATTCGAGGATTTATTTGAAGTTTCATGCGTTTGAGAAGTCCATTAGAGGTAGCAAGCCCCTGTATCTGTCCTTCGAGAGAAATAAGGTCCTTCGAAGGAAACAAGAAATTCTTATTCCTTCAGCCGTTCAGAAGGCAATAAGCCGTAGGAATACAAATCCTTATCCTATAGAATATTTCAAAAAGGACGTTAGCTTGTGTTTGTCAAATTTGGGACACGTGTCGTTCCTCCACAAAATGGAATTCAAAAAGGTTGCTTCTCCGAGAAGCTTTTCCTTTTTGGTGATAAGGACGGTCAAATATCTGTAAGTCGCTTCAGATATCACCTTTTTACCAAACGGTCTAATCAACGTGCAATAGCTGTTGACAGCTGGGACGTGGGAGACTGTTGTTTTGTAGTTACAACTTTATTGAATGATTCAGTGTATGCGGCTATACCCAGAAAATGTGCACACGTGCTTTTAAGATAGCGCCACGTGTCTAGTGGGATTAATTAGTCCGCCTGATCACCAATAGCCCCCCGGTCTCAGGTTTCCTACGGTAGAGAGGAAAGCATGAGATCGTACCTTGAGTGTGGAGGGAATTAGATGTGCGTCCTTCGAGGAAGTGCATTTTAAATGCAGCTATCATGCGTTGCAGACGAAATGATTTTTCTCTTAGGATCATGCGAACCGCCAAAAGCACCTTTTCAATTTCTGCAATGAAAACCGCTTTTCTCTATAAATCAAGAACTCATTGAAGAAGAAAGGTTTCTGCAATCTGAGTTATTGAAGCTTTCTTTGAGTTTTCTCTGAGTTCTTTGTGCTTTCGGAGCTTTCTTCCTTATTTTCTTGCCTTCTCCGTCCTTTTCCTGTTACTGTAATGGCATCCAAGAAGGTTCTACCAGCAAAAAAACAAGCACCAAGCTTGAAAGTCTCCACAGACCCATTCTGGGACGTGGTTAAACGCTAGGAGCCGTGTGAGGCTGTTCAGAGCGGAGAAGAGTTGCTTTATCCCTACGAGGAGACAATGTGGAATAATGTTGGGTTTCCACATTTGAGTCAGGCACCGGTGTTTTAGGCGGAGAGGAAGGATTATACTCTGTCTGGAATTGGGTTCAAATCCCATTTCAACCTTCCTCGTGGTTGGCCGGAGTGGGTGGCTCACATCTTGGAGAACACCAATTACCGGAAGCTACCGGACGCTGCCAGTGCTGGAGACATTCCGGGTCTATACGGGTGACTACCACAAAGACTATGAGGCTCTAAAGGAATTTTTCCTCCGCTGGGATCCGGAGGACCACGTTTTTGTGACTGCTTTCAAGGAGATCAACATCACCCTGGAAGACGTAGCCATGCTGTGCTATCTTCCCGTCTTGGGGGATGAAAATCCGGGGGTCATCACCCTGATTGCGGAAGAGGAGCTCGATTTGGACATGCTGTGGGCATGTTCAAAGGAAACCCTGAGGAAGTCCAAGCTGAAGGGGAGACTGCTAGCAAGAGCACGAAGTACTCTTTCAATGGTTGGATGCAATACTTCTAGAATGAAGAAGTGACCCCCAAAGTCGATAGTGTCACCATCAAGCGCTACTGGGGTGAAGATTTGAACAGCCCGGTTCACTTCTCAGGCTTCGTCGCATTCTAGCTAGCGAGGTTCGTCCTCGAAGGATACCCGGTGGACAAGGTTATAGACCGGGTTTTCCATTGACCGTAAAGATCGCAAGGGGAATTCGAATTCCCCTTGCGACACTGTTTCTGGGATCGCAGTATGAACACCTAAACTTACTGTGTGAGGACATGGCGTGAAGCCGGGGAGAGAGGTTAGTGGAGACATTGGTGGATGCCAACTTCCTTCAACACTTCCTGTGGAGAGGTATCCCTGGTATGCCCCCCAAGACTTATTAATGGTGGAGGAGCATATCCTCACCATGGACCTTGATTCTGCCCTGCGAGCCCTGATCTAGTCAGGGTTCCCTTCATAGTGCAACATCCGGCTGCATCAAGTGATGGATGTTGCAACAGAGTTCGAGTATCGCCTGTACTGCAATGAAGGGATTAGACTGTTGCAACCCTACGGGGTGGCAGAAGAAACTCCTAGGAGCCTTGTAAACTGGCTCAACTTGTCGCCGAAAGAAAGGGCCTTCTTGGTGATAGTCCACCCGGGTTACTTGATTAGCTTGGCGAGGGACTACAGGAGAAGCTACCCCATCTACAACCCTTAGCCCGTGCTCAAACAGTTCGGGATGGATCAGATTGCTCCTCCCCACAATGTTGAGTCCATCCCGACCACTGTACTGGACATGGAGGTCGTGGGACAAATATTATTGTGAGCGCACGGTTATGCGGGGTTGAGAACCAATTTCAAGGCCACTCCAGCTACCCCAGAGAGAAATGGCAGGGTCTCTGGTTGGTGGTTGGACTACTGGTACAATGCCCTACGCCGCTTGGATGACTTCTGCAAGGAAGAAGTCGTGCCTTCGAAGATCGACCTCGGCGGGCCTAAGGAGCAGAGGCTGAAGAGGGCGGAGAAGATTCATCCCCTTCAGATTGGTGATGGCCATCCTACCATTCATGAGACTCCGTGTCATCTATTGATCATGGATATCTATGAAGGAAGGAAAAGGGGTGCAGAAGAAGCTGTTGAAGGCTTTGATAAAGCACCTGCTGAGATGACAGAAGAGGAGGAAAATAATGTTCCCCTTGGGGACCTCCTAATTCAGAGGAGGTCCAGGAGTGCCAGAGTGCCCTGACTCCCTCTTATGCCAAGGGTGACCCTTCCTGAAGCTCGAATGTCCTTCGAAAGGCTTCTAGTAGGAGACCTTCAAATGGGTGCCAGGGTCCCAAGCCTTTCCCAGGAGCAGCACCCTCCTCAGGAGCAGCGCACCAAGGTGAAGTCTACTGCTGCCCGCACCCTGAAGGTGAGAACTTGTAGAATTTTTTCCTTCTGCCTTGCATTCTTCTACAATTGTTTATGACTTGCTTTGCTTGATCTTCTAACAGATGTCTGCTAAAGGAGTAGTGGAAGGACTGGAGATCAGTGACTCTTCAGTCCTATCTCCCCCGAAGAGACACGGGGGACAAAGCTCTCTGGTCTCAGTTAGGATCGAGAAAGAGGGACCTACACCTAGAACCCCTACTAGTAGATGGGTTCCCCCTCCCAGGGAGGCACCCTTCTCTGGTACTCCTACTAGTAGGGTGCCTCCTCCTGCTGGTACTCCCTCCAGCAGGATTCCTCCTCCTTAACAGGAGGATGCTTTTAATAACCTGAAAAATCCCTATAAATATTAACTAGAAACCTTAAAGTAAATTAGTAATTTCATGAATTGGTAATTTGATCTCATTTATTAGTCAGGATTAGAACACTTAAAATCCTTAATTCCATAAGACACACTAGAGATTCCTTAAATCACTAAAATTTATAAGGTCAACCAACTTAACTTACGAAGCAGAATGGGTCAGATAACCTAACTTAGCATTAAATAGGAAATAACATAATGCAACGACTTAAACCTTCTGACTTATGCGTGTTTATATTTTAAACCATGTGATAATTCTTCCTTTTGTTTTGATCGCCAATCGGGTTAAATCCGACCATGCGATCGTACGTGTTGTGCAATTTAGGCCTTGGTGCTACACACAGTAGCATGGTCCTTTTTAGTGTTTGAATTTTTTTTTGATCATTTAGATCAAGATTGTGATGATTAGTCTAGATTCATTTGAGCATTTGTGTTTGTTTGAGTGGTCTAGATTCATTTGAGCATTTGTGTTTGTTTGGATGGCTAAGATTCATTTTATGTGTTTAGGTGTATGGCTAGGATTGAAGGAGAGAGGGAGTGGGTAGTGGGGATTACCAACTCCCACCCACCATTCAAATCCAAGGGTGTAGATTGAGTGGGTGAGATTGTAGGGCTAGGATTTTGTTGAGAGAAAACATGTGGTAGGGGTCTCTTTGTTTGAGAGAATCTCATGTATTCTCTTGGAATGGTTTTGGTTTGGGTTGGCTTGGAACTTGAAGGAGAAGGAGAAAAGAGGGTGCATACTTGAGGGTTTTCTAGCATTTCTTGCATTACTACTAAGATAAGTAAATATCTTCATCCTTGTTCTTGATTAAAGTAGGTTCATGGTGATTTCTCTTTATTTTTTAATTCATGTAAGCTTTGGAATGTTAAATAATGGATTGAAGACCTTGGTTTGGAATGTTGAAAAATTATTGTTGGATTTGGTTATCAAATACACATATGTTGATTTCCCATGGTTGTAACCCCATTTGGTGAGAAAACCCCTCTATTTTGCCCAATTCGAGATGTTCGGCGACCTCCTCGGTGGGCCGAACGCGTCGTCGAACAGTTTCTAGGTCGCCGAACATGAACACCTCACCGAGTATCAGTTCGGCATGTCGAGTTGGCTTCGGTGTGCCGAAGAGGTCACCGAGAATGAGTTCCCTGGAATGGTCGCTGAGTCTCAGTTCAGTGCGCCGAAACACCCAAAACTTTCCCTTTTGACTAGAATTTCGCATGCAAACATGTTCTGACCTAATTAAATTGAATTTGACGTTGGTTTCACTAGTTTATCATTATTTCGTGTAGTTGTTTCTTCGTGAACCCTATATTGAGTAAGTTACTTTGGGATTTAGTATTTTCCCTTTAAAACGTTTTGAATGGTTGGAAGCTTTGAGCGTAACTTAGAATTGATCTAATAATGTCAAACATAATGTTATATGGAGTTCAAATGTGATTGTTCTTGTACGTGCCTCTCCATGGACCCGTTTCCATGTGTTGATAAAATATGAATGTAGGCTTGAGATGATCAATATACTTATAGTTAATGATACTTCTGGCACATTTAACGTGAATGCTTAGTTAATCTTATATGATTGCTTCTCAATGGACCTATTTTGTGTTACTTGAATGATGACTTGTATTACATGTGAGATTGGTAATTGACACACTTATTTGTTGTGAATACACCTTGTACACTACGAATTGACTGCTTAGCTAGTGTGCACCTCTTCACTTGCATAGCATTGACTCGAGACCATAGTGTCACGACCCGAATTCTAAAGCATGACTCGCACGCACGTGAGCATAATTGCAGGATTCCGAGCCTGACTCTCACCCCCTTCTCAAAACACACAACCCAAGGGGATGGTAGCCTCTAACTATAAAGCAGTAG
Source organism: Pachysandra terminalis (assembly GCA_031762675.1). NCBI lineage: Eukaryota > Viridiplantae > Streptophyta > Magnoliopsida > Buxales > Buxaceae > Pachysandra > Pachysandra terminalis. The sequence goes on from JAUPMG010174100.1 coordinate 6,769, forward strand.
AACAATATTGAAATCGGAGAATAATCAGTGGAAGCAAAATAAACATAATGATGTTTAAAACAATACGAGGTTTAAAATACATCATTAATATCCATAAGTACAAAAAGAGGCTAAATACATAGCCTAACTAAAAGAGTACATCAACTCTAAACAAAATACATCTCATCAAAACACCATGTACGTAGAAAAGGCCGAGTCTTCTCGTCATCACCTCCACATCATCCAAAGATCCACACAGCAGTACTAACTATGTACCTGAAATGTTGGAGCCAAAAAGGCCTGAGCTACGCACTCAGCAAATACAATGTACTATCTAACATTCACACACTCAAATGCATATCCATGAATGCATGCTATGCCTTGAATAAAATGCAGTGGGTTGTTCATTATATGCAATAATATGAACAATATAGTCTACTAGCCAATCATGATGGCCATTTATAAACACGTGAATGCAATGAATGTGATTGGGTATTGTAGTGTTGGATGTCCACATTATCCCACCATGCCAACATGCATCGCTATCATGGAACACATGAACCACGTCAAGTTAAGGCCGATAGTGGATCCTGTGTGTACAACACAGTCACAGGGAGTCGAAACTCTTGGAGGGAACCACATCCTCTACCTGGATCGGGAACCTCTCAACCTCTATCACGAGGGTGGTTCCGAGGGAATCATCTTCGTGAACCTCCCTCCGTGGCACATCCCAGACTCCACACATGCCAATCTGATTTCCCTTTATATATACAATATCATATATAGTTGTCCTCAGGCTCTTGGGGTAGCTAATCCCTCACCCACAAATCAATATTTGATTTATACATATATAGCCCCTCACTGGGACACCAGAGATCTTGTCTCTCATTTGGCATTCACCTCGGAGTCCAAGTATCCTCACGTTGTCCATTGGTCCTTCATAAATGAGCCATGGTCAATCCAGGGTCTAGGTCTCACACAAGGACCCACAATGCATGCATGTTCTTTTTAATGCATGAAATTTAACATCCAAATACATGATATGCAACAGTATAATCATGACAGCATAATATGATCCATTCATTCCAGATGAATCACTCACATCTATTCGTATGCAAGAACTAAATAAATAGACAAACAATTAATGCGTTTACACAAGTCCATAACATAGTTCACCAACCATTCAGTCATATCAATCTAAGTTTACAGCATCAACTTCTATTTACAACTACTATGGGTCATGTATAGGAAAAATGATTCATGTTCATCCTAGCCAAATCACACAACACTTCATTGTTTATGTTTACGCAAGTATTGGGTCATGCACAAGAAAATAAAGGTAAGCAACATTAAAGATTTCACGCTCCGGTCAAATCATTATGATCACAATCTTCATGACGAATCATGGGTGTCGACATCAAACTAGGATGCCAAACCTACCCCTTAATCTCCCTCATAAACTATCTCAAACACTCCCGTCGGCGGGTGCCATTGGTGGACCGGCGGGTCCACCGACCAGGTCAAAAAAATCAATTAACAAGCTCCTCGGTGGGTCCCGTCGGTGGATCGACGCATCCACCGACGCCCATCGGCAGGTCCCGTCGGTGCCACTGACGGATCCCCTGACCAAAGTCCCTCTAGTCTCATACCCGTCGGTGGTTTCGTTGGTGCCACCGACGCCCGTCGGCGAGTGTCATCGGCAAACCAAACACTCACTGACCGCAAGCAACCAAATTTCACATACACCCTGTGGACTGAAAATATTGAGTAATGTCTTGAATATAAGTCAATCGTTCACAATTATGAAGTTATTTACTTACTGGTTAGTGTAGCTCATTGCTTTTTAGCAAACAACTTTCAGGATCTTTAATCGAGTTGGCAGCTAAGGAGATTGAAGTCCAGGAGGATCTTCCAAATCGATGAGCTTGGTCGACGAGAGAGAACCTGGTTGGGTACAACACTATGATAGAATGTTAGTGTTAGTCTAGATTTAGACCTTTTCCTCTTTAGAACTTATCAGATTTAGATTTCATATTATTAGTTACTTATATCTTACTAGAGCTATAATTAAATTTCGCTTATGTTTTGACCATTGTAATTGACACCCGTAACGATATGGAGTGAGGGTTAGGAATGAATTAGAAATCTCATAAATTGTGATTTTTTGGTTGGTTCGTGACAAAAATGGTATCAGAGCCTAAGTTCTTCTAAGACTTAAGTAACTAGGCTAGAATTTTCATAGGACTTCAGGTTAGGATTTTGTAGGTTGACCCTAAGTTTAGGACTTGTAGGGGTTAAGGGAATTAAATATCTATAGGATGTGAGATTTTGAGGAGCGATGTTCGTTATTTGTGCATTCTAACTAGCGACTCCGGATGGATAATTAGGGACAGGAAGTACAACTGTTTCTTAGAATTCTAAGGTAGAAGCTACTAGGATGAAGTCTCTGTTAAGTACTGGATTGTCACGTTATTAAAGGATGTGATAATCTAAGGCTTATGTTGTCCTGATTGAAATTATTTAAGGCACTTAGAACTCTAATACTAACAAAATTTTAAATATTAAGGTCAATGTAGTTGCGAATGCATTAAACTGAAAAAATTTGAGAGTTTGGTAGGGATTAGATTATATATAAATAAAGAAGATAGTAATATGCAATTAATTAATCACTTTATTTTATTATGTATATAACATTTTATATAATCACACCAAGTTGCTAATTGGATCAAAGTCTGGAGAAGTCACTATTCGTGCCAAATTCGGACCGAGACCCATATCCTGATGAATCTCTGTGTTCATCTAATCAATCTTTAAATCTTTGTTTGGATGGTTTGATGTGATATGTGACTTCTTATATTTTGATAAACTTTGTAATTTTAGAATTTTTATCTTTGCTCTTCTTGGTGATCTCTTCATTCCGAGGGCACCCTTTAGATGGTTCAATTACTTTTCAGTTGTAGTGTTTCTCTCCTGCATGTTTTTGGATTTTCTTCTCGCAGTGTATTAAAATTTAATTTCCTGCTTTTCATATGTGTGCTGATTGGGTAGCCTGTACTGGCCCCTCCCTTTCTCTTGTAATCAAGCAATATGTTTCTCCTAGGTAATGTTTGAATGATATTAATAAGTTTGCGTGGTTTTATTTCTGTGTACATAGAATTGAACATGTGCATTTAATCCCATTCTTTTCTCGCCTTCGGAACTCTTTAAATTATTCTTATTTATTTTTATTTCGCTGTATTTTCACGTTTACTATTTTGTATTTGCATTGATTCGTCAACACTTCATTTATTTTGTCGTCCACTATACATCTTCTCCACAACATTGTAACCACACACTATATATTTTATATATGTTTCGGTAAGTACATATGTTTCCTTATTTCAATACACAAATCAAAAATATCTACACAGATATAATATCAACCTTTTATCGCATTCTTTTTCTCAATGAAAATATCTTCATGCTAATGATTTTACCACGCCTTTTTCTCAATTAAATTTTTCTACTTTATGAGTTAATTATGTCAACATTTATTTTATTTATATAACTACTAGTCATTGTCTTTTCAGTATAATCGTTTATTATTTTCGGCATTTACAAGTGGAATTTGTTTTGGATGTATGCGTCAGCCCTTCCTTCCAGGATGTGTCGGTCGAATGTTTTCCCTCTTCGTAATGCTTGTAGTTATTGATAAATTTCTCTTTTTGTTTCATTTTCGTATTCCTAGAATTTTGAAAACACGTGATTTTGATTTTCAAACTTTTAAGTTTTCCAGAACCTTTTCGATTGTGGCAAGGCTTGCGATGCCATTCCACCCTTAGCCATCATGCCTCCACCTCCTTCGCTCTTGAGGGTTTCTCTTAGATGTTTCTTTCGACGTGTTGTTTTTGAACGTTCTCCTTTTCGAAATACACGTGTTTTTATCGCAAAGCGTTTTAAAATCTTTCAGATGCAATGTTTGTGTTATGTCTTTGTTTCCTTCTTGTGCTATTAATGAAAACTTGGTTAGATTAATCTTGTGTTAGTTTCAAATAAAAAGCACTGAACAATTAGATTAGAAACCTAACTTAATAGATCACTTAGTTTAATTTCGAGGAAGAAATTCTTTTAAGGAGGATAGAATGTAATTACTTGAAAATTCCCTAAAAATATTAACTTGAAACCTTAGGGTAAATTAGTAATCTGATGAATTGGTAATTTGATTTCATTTATTAGTCAGGATTAGAACACTTAAAATCCTTAATTCCATAAGACACACTAGAGATTCCTTAAATCACTAAAATTTATAAGGTCATCCAACTTAACTTAAGAAGCAGAATGGGTCAGATAACCAAACTTAGCATTAATAGGAAATAACATAATGCAACAGCTTAAACCTTCTGACTTATGCGTGTTTATATTTTAAACCATGTGATAATTCTTCCTTTTTTTTATCGCCGATCAGGTTAAATCCGACCATCTGATCGTATGTGTTGTGCATTTTAGGCCTTGGTGCTACACACAGTAGCATGGCCCTTTTTGGTGTTTGAATTTGTGTTTGATCATTTAGATCAAGATTGTGATGAATGGTCTAGATTCATTTGAGCATTTGTGTTTGTTTGAGTGGTCTAGATTCATTTGAGCATTTGTGTTTGTTTGGATGGTTAAGATTCATTTTATATGTTTAGGTGTATGGCTAGGATTGAAGGAGAGAGGGAATGGGTAGTGGGGATTTCCAACTCCCACCCACCATTCAAATCCAAGGGTGTAGATTGAGTGGGTGAGATTGTAGGGCTAGGATTTTGTTGAGAGAAAACATGTGGTAGGGGTCTCTTTGTTTGAGAGAATCTCATGTATTCTCTTGGAATGGTTTTAGTTTGGTTTGGCTTGGAACTTGAAGGAGAAGGAGAAAAGAGGGTGCATGCTTGAGGGTTTTCTTGCATTACCGCTAAGGTAAGTAGATATCTTCATCCATGTTCTTGATTAAAGTAAGTTCATGGTGATTTCTCTTTATTTTCTATTTCATGCAAGCTTTGGATTGTTAAATAATGGATTGAAGAACTTGGTTTGGAATGTTGGAAAATTATCATGCTTTTAGGATGGATGTTGTAGGATTTGGTTATCAAATACACATATGTTGAATTCCCTTGGTTTTAACCCCATTTGGTGAGAAAACCCCTCTATTTTTCCCAATTCGCGACGTTCGGCGTCCTCCTCGGTGTGCCGAAAACTTCGTCGGACACTTTCTGGGCAGTCGGCGGACTGTTCGGCCCGCCAAACATAAACACCTCGCCGAGTATTAGTTCGGCAACCCGAATTGGCTTTGGTGAGCCGAAGAGGTCGCTGAGAATGAGTTCCCTAGAATGGTCACTGAGTCTCAGTTCGGTATGCCGAAGAAAGAGCCGAAGCTGACTTCGGTGTGCCGAAGCTCACTTCAGTGTGCCGAAACTCCCAGATCTGTCCCTTTTGACTAGAATTTCACAGATAAACATGTTCTGACCTAATTAAATTGCATTTGATGTTGGTTGCACTAGTTTATCATAATTTAGTGTAGTTGTTTCTTTGTGAACCCTATATTGAGTAAGTTACATTGGGATTAAGTCTTTTCCATTTAAATCGTTCTGAATGATTGGAAACTTTGAGCATAACTTAGTATTCATCTAATTATGTCAAACATAATGTTATATGGAGTTCAAATGTGATTGTTCTTGTACTTGCCTCTCCATGCACACGTTTCCATGTGTTGATAAAATATGAATGTAGGCTTGAGATCATCAATACACTTATAGTTGATGATACTTTTCGCACATTTAACGTGAATGCTGAGTTAATCTTATATGATTGCTTCTCAATAGACTTATTTTGTGTTACTTGAATGATAGTTTGTATTACATGTGAGATTGGTGATTGACACACTTATTTGTTGTGATTACATCATGTACACAACGACTTGAATGCTTAGCAAGCGTGCACCTCTTCACTTGCACAGCATTGTCTCGAAACCTTAGCTTGGTCAAGAGAAAGATCCTGTTATTCGAGACCACGCGGTTGAGTCTCGTGATTGAAATAAGAGTGATGAGATGTGAGTTCCACATCCAGTGAGGAGTCTGGCAAGGACGAGTTGAGGGATTAGCTACCCTGACAGACTCACTCATTGTCCAAGGGAATTTAACCAAGGATCCGCATGTTGGTGTAAGCTTGGGTGGATTATCAGGGAGAGAGACCTCTGTAGTATGTCAAGTGTCATGTTTTCCTGAGGAAACCGCACGTGGGTGCAAGTCTCGGTATTTTACCATTGATCAAAAATAAGTGTGGGGGGATTGTGCCTCCTTGGTTGAAAACCCTTAAGACTATGTTGTACTCATAGAATTGTCCTATCCTTTAGACCGTTAATACGGGGGATGATTTCAAGTTGCTGGAACATCCTGGGGTGAATTCAGGTTGCTGGGACACCCCGGATAAAGACTGGATCAAGAGGAAACATGCAATCTTGTACATACTGACATAGTGCATTTTGCATTGTATACTAGACTGTTTGTTAGCTCACCTTAGTGATTACTGTAATCAGGCGCACAACATGCGTAATAAATAATTGACCACATGCATCTCTTCTTATTAGGATCTCTTTATTGTGTGGACTGAAAATATTGAGTAATGTCTTGAATCCAAGTTAATCGTGCACAATTATGAAGTTATTTACTTACTGACTAATGTAGCTCATGCTTTTTAGCAAACAACTTTCAGGATCTTTAGTCGAGTTGGTAGCTGAGGAGATTGAAGTCTAGGAGGATCTTCCAAATCGATGAGCATGGTCAACGAGAGAGAACCTGGTTGGGTACAGCACTCTGATAGAATGTTAGTGTTAGTCTAGATTTATACCTTTTCCTCTTTAGAACTTATCAGATTTAGATTTTGTATTATTAGTTACTTATATCTTACTAGAACTATAATTAACTTCCTCTTATGTTTTGACCATTGTAACCCACTCTCGTAGCGATATGGAGTGAGGGTTACGAATGAATCAGAAATCTCAGAACTTAGGATTTTCGGGTTGTATCGTGACAAAAATGGTATTGATGACCCCATTTATGGCAAATTCAATTTGGACCAATGCATGCCTGCCACGTGGCACTAGCTGGGGGGCCGTACAGGCCAAGTCACCTTAGGCGTGCAGAGCTTTTATTGTGGCCGGATTAAACCCCTATGGCCAGCTATAAGGTAGACCCCTTTCAAAGGTCATGTGGCCGAATTAAACCCCTATGGCTGGATATAAGGTAGACCCCTTTCAAAGGTCACGAGACCGAATTAAACCCCTATGGCCGGATATAAGGTAGACCCCTTTTAAAGGTCGTGAGGCCGAATTAAACCCCTATGGCCGGATATAAGGTAGACCCCTTTCAAAGTTCATGAGGTTGGATTAAACCCCTATGGCCGGATATAAGGTAAACACCTTTCAAAGGTCATGAGGCCAGATTAAACCCGTATGGCCGGATATAAGGTAGACCCCTTTCAAAGGTCGTAAGGCCGAATTAAACCCCTATGGATGGATATAAGGTAGACCCATTGCAAAGGTCACGAAGCCGGATTAAACCCCTGTGGCCGGATACAAGGTAAGCCCCCTTTCCAAAAGGTTGTGAGGCCAAGTGACTCCCGGAAGAGCTCGAGGCGGGATAATACCCCTTCCCAGGTATAAAGGCCTCTTCCGGAAAAAATCCAACCCTTCTCTCAATAAGCTGAGGGCGCTCCATCCTGCTTAAGGGAGGAGCGGGTTTTGCACAGCCTAAAACAAATATCCTAGTATGGGAAAGAGCACCGACTCATCCCAAGGCACGGATTGAAGGGTAAAGGATCCAGGAACAAATCTTCCCCTCCACGATTTTCAAGCTTGATGTGACCTGTGGTCTAATCAGAAGAGGAGGGGGACAAGAAATCCCTTTTCTGACGAAAGTAAGGTGACAAGAAACACTCTTTGGCCCAGGTGGACAGCAGGATTTGACCAAATCCACGGCCCGCCCACACCTCATCGTTGCAGGACCTTTGGTCCAAGCAAATTAATGCGGGACCTTTGGTCCAAACAAGAAAAGGAGGGGGCTGAATTTAATACGGCAGATCAAATCCCGCCAATCCAAGTAAGGGACGGAAACCGACGTGGGCCTGAATTTAATGGGCTGACAGCTCGCCCACATTTTATGATCATCACAAAGTTTTATGCCAATTAGAAAAGGAATACAGGGGGAGGTTGGGGGAACAAGGAAAACCTTCCAGGAAGGGGGGCCAGAGAACACCGACCCATCAGCCCGGACGGACAGCTGAAGCCTGCTCGAGCGGCTGATGGGATTGGTTAAAGTTGCAGGCCGCACTCGCATCCTATCCCATAGTGACAGGTGTCCTCATGACGAACTGGCACGCTTGATACTTGTCACTCGAAAATAGGGCTTGACCAGGGGGAGAAGGCTATAAAAGCCTTCACTCCCCTAGAGTAAAACCAACTTTTTCCACTAGAGAAAAGTTACATTGGCTTGGACTCTCTAAGATAGCCCTTTGAGCTTTGCAGCTTCTCTGAAACCTTCCTAAGGTTCTTCTTACCAATCCCGGTCTTTGCCTTTTGGTTAAAACATCCTCTTTAGGGAAACCTCATTCCAGAACGGCCACCTTGTGGTTTAGGCTGGTGTGAGATAGGAAACCGGACCGGTTCAACCCAGAATTTGGTGAGCCTCTTAGGTGCCGACACCTGTGCGTTTTGCTTAAGTAAAGTAAACTGGTTTAAGCTACCATTTTGGGGATCAACAGTATCAGAGCCTAAGTTCTTCTAAGACTTAAGTAACTAGGTTAGGATTTTTATAGGACTTCAGGTAAGGATTTTGTAGCTTGACCCTAAGTTTAGGACTTGTAAGGGTTAAGGGAATTAAGTATCTATAGGATGTGAGATTGTGAGGAGCGATGTTTGTTATTTGTGCGTCCTAAAGAGCGACTCCGGATGGATAATTAGGGACAGGAAGTACAACTATTTCTTAGAATTCTAAGGTAGAAGCTACTAGGATGAAGTCTCTGTTAAGTACTGAATTGTCACGTTATTAAAGGATGTAATAATCTAAGGCTTATGCTGTCCTGATTGAAATTATATAAGGCACTTAGAACTCTAATACTAACAAAATTTCAAATTTTAAGGTCAATGTAGTTGCAAATGCATTAGAATGAGAAATTTGAGAGTTTGGTAGGGATTAGATTATATAAATAAAGAAGATAGTAATATGCAATTACTTAATCACTTTATTTTATTATGTATATAACATTTTATATAATCACACCAAGTTGCTAATTGGATCAAAGTCTAGAGAAGTTACTATTCGTGCCAGATCCGGACCGAGACCCATATCCTGATGAATCTCTGTGTTCATCCACTTAATCTTTAAATATTTGTTTGGATGGTTTGATGTGATATGTGACTTCTTATATTTTGATAAACTTTGTAATTTTAGAATTTTCATCTTTGCTCTTCTTGGTGATCTCCTCATTCCGAGGGCACTCTTTAGATGGTTCAACTATTTTTCAGTTGTAGTGTTTCTCTCCTGCATGTTTTTGGGTTTTCTTCTCGCAATGTATTAAACTTTATTTTCCTTCTTATCATATGTGTGGTTATTGGGTAGCCTGTACTGGCCCCTCCCTTTCTCGTGTAATCATGCAATATGTTTCTCCTAGGTAATGTTCGAATGATGTTAATAAGTTTGTGTTGTTTTATTTCTGTGTACTTAGAATTAAATTTGTGCACTTAATCCCATTCTTTTCTCGCCTTCGGAACTCTTTAAATTGTTCTTATTTTTTTTTATTTCATTGTATTTTCACGTTTACTATTTTCTATTTTCAATTATTCGTCAACACTTCATTTATTTTGTCGTCCACTGTACATCTTCTCAACAACATTGTAACCACACACTACGTATTTTACATATGTTACAGTAAGTACATATGTTTCCTTAATTCAATACACCTTTTATCGCATTCTTTTTCTCAATGAAAATAAGTTCTTCATGCTAACGATTTTAGTACGCCTCTTTCTCAATTACAATTTTCTACTTTCTAAGTTCATTATGTCATCATTAATTTTATTTGTATAACTACTAGTCATTCTCTTTTCAGTATAATCGTTTATCATTTTCTGCTTCACTTGTGGAGTTCTTTTTTATGTATGCGTCAGCCCTTCCTTTCAGCATGTGTCAGTTGAATGTTTTCCCTCTTCGTAATGCTTGTGGGTATTAATAAATTTCTCTTTTTGTTTCATTTTCGTATTCCTAGAATTTTGAAAACACGTGATTTTGATTTTCAAACTTTTAAGCTTTCCAGAACCTTTTCAGCTGTGGCAAGGCTAGCGATGCCATTCCACCCTTAGCCATCATGCCTCCACCTCCATCGCCTCTTGAGCGCTTCTCTTAGATGTCTCTTTCGACGTGTTGTTTTCGAACGTTTTCCTTTTCGAAATACACATGTTTTTATCTCAATGCGTTTTAAAATCTTTCATATGCAATGTTTGTGGTATGTCTTAGTTTCCTTCTTGTGTTATTAATGAAATCTTGGTTAGATTAATCTTGTGTTTGTTTCAAATAACAAAGCACTGAACAATTAGATTAGAAACCTAACTTAATAGATTACTTAGTTTAATTTGAGGACGAAATTCTTTTAAGGAGGGTAGAATGTAATTACCTAAAAAATCTTAACTTGAAACCTTATGGTAAATTAGTAATCTGATGAATTGGTAGTTTATCTCATTTATTAGTTAGAATTAGAACACTTAAAATCCTTAATTCAATAAGACACACTAGAGATTCCTTAAATCACTAAAACTTATTAGGTCAGCCAAGTAAACTTCGGAAGCAGAATGGGTCAAATAACCTAACTTAGCATTAAATAGGAAATAACATAATGTAACGGCTTAAACCTTCTGACTTATTCAGTTTTATATTTTAAACCATGTGATAATTCTTCCTTTTGTTTTGATCGTCGATTAGGTTAAATCCGACCATGCGATACAATAGCATGGCCCTTTTTGGTGATCGAATTTGTGTTTGATCATTTAGATCAAGATTGTGATGAGTGGTCTAGATTCATTTGAGCATTTGTCTTTGTTTGTGTGGTCTAGATTCATTTGAGCATTTGTGTTTGTTTGGATGGTTAAGATTCATTTTAGCTTTTGTGTGTTTAGGTGTACGACTAGCATTGAAGGAGAGAGGGAGTGGGTAGTGGGGATTACCAACTCCTACCCACCATTCAAATCCTAGGGTGTAGATTGAGTGGGTGAGATTGGAGGGCTATGATTTTGTTGAGAGAAGACATATGGTAGGGGTCTCTTTGTTTGAGATAATCTCATGTATTCTCTTGGAATGGTTTTAGTTTGGGTTGGCTTGGAGCTAGAAGGAGAAGGAGAAAAGAGGGTGCATGCTTGAGGGTTTTCTTGCATTTCTTGTATTACTACTAATGTAAGTAGATATCTTCAACCTTGTTCTTGATTAAAGTAGGTTCGTGGTGATTTCTCTTTATTTTCAAATTCATGCAAGCTTTGGAATGTTAAATAATGGATTGAAGAACTTGGTTTGGAATGTTGACAAATTATCATGTTTTTAGGATGGATGTTGTTGGATTTGGTTATCAAATGCACATATGTTGACTTCCCATGGTTGTAACCCCATTTGGTTAGAAAACCCCTATATTTTTCCCAATTTGTGACGTTCGACGTCCTACTCGGTGAACGCTTCGTCGAACACTTTCTGGGTCGTTGGCGGACTGTTCGGCCCGCCGAACAAGTTGCCGAACATGAACACCTCGTCGAGTATTAGTTCGGCGGACCGAGTTGATTTCGATGTGCCGAAGAGGTCACCGAGAATGAGTTCCCTAGAATGGTCACTGAGTCTAAGTTCGGTGCACCGAAGAGGGCGCCGAAGATGACTTCAGTGCGCCGAAACACCCAGATCTGTCCCTTTTGACTAGAATTTCACATATAAATATGTTCTGACCTAATTAAAATGAACTTGATGTTGGTTGCACTAGTTTATCATTATTTAGTGTAGTTGTTTCTTTCTAAACCCTATATTGAGTAAGTTACTTCGGGATTTAGTCTTTTTCCTTTAAATCATTCCGAATGATTGGAACCTTTGAGGATAACTTAAAATTGATCTAATTATATCAAACATAATGTGATATGGAGTTCAAATGTGATTGTTCTTGTACTTGCCTCTCCATGGACCCGCTTCCATGTGTTGATAAAATATGAACGTAGGCTTGAGATGATCAATACATTTAAAGTTGATGATACTTCTGGCACATTTAACATGAATGCTTATTTAATCTTATATGATTGCTTCTCAATGGACCTATTTTGTATTACTTGAATGATTACTTGTATTACATGTGAGATTGGTGATTAACACACTTATTTGTTGTGATAACACCTTGTACACTACGAATTGACTGCTTAGCTAGCGTGCACCTCTTCACTTGCACTATATTGACTCGAGACCATAGCTCGGTCAAGAGAAATATCCTATTATCCGAGACGACACGGTTGAGTCTCGTGATTGAAATAAGGGTGATGTGGTGTGAGTTCCACATCCAGTGAGAAGACTGGCAAGGACGAGTTGAGGGATTAGCTACCCCGACAGACTCACTCATTGTCCAAGGGCATTTACCCAAGGATCTGCACGTTGGTGTAAGCTTGGGTGGATTATCAGGGAGAGAGACCTCTGTAGTATGTCAAGTGTCATGTTTTCCTGAGGAAATCGCACGTGGGTGCAAGTCTCAGTATTTTACCACTGATCAAAAATAAGTGTGGGGGGATTGTGCCTCCTTGGTTGAAAACCCGTAAGACTATGTTGTACACATAGAATTGTCGTATCCTTTAGAACGTTAATACGGGGGATGGTTTTAGGATGCTGGAACATCCTGGGGTGAATTCAGGTTGCTGGGATACCCCGGATAAGAATGGATCCAGAGGAAACATGCATTCGTGTACATACTGACAGAGTGCATTTTGCATTGTATACTAGACTGTTTGTTAGCTCACCATAGTGATTACTGTAATCAGGCGCACAGCATGCATAATAAATAATTGACCACGTGCATCTCTTCTTATTAGGATCTCTTTATTGTGTGGACTGGAAATATTGAGTAATGTCTTGAATCTAAGTTAATCGTGCACAATTATGAAGTTATTTACTTAGTAGCTAGTGTAGCTCATGCTTTTCAGTAAACAAATTTCAGGATCTTTAGTCGAGTTGGTAGCTGAGGAGATTGAAGTCTAGGAGGATCTTCCAGATCGATGAGCTTGGTCGACAAGAGAGAACCTTGTTGGGTACAGCACTCTGATAGAATGTTAGTGTTAGTCTAGATTTAGACCTTTTGCTCTTTAGAACTTATCAGATTTAGATTTTGTAATATTAGTTACTTTTATCTTACTAGAACTGTAATTAACTTCCTCTTATGTTTTGACCACTGTAATCCACTCCCGTAGCGATATGGAGTGAGGGTTACGAATGACTTAGAAATCTCAGAACTTAGGATTTTCGGGTTGTATCGTGACACTACTGGAGCTGGCAGTTCTCGACTTCCTACCCCGCTCTTCGAGGGCTCTTCTTGTGGTAAGCAATCTTGTTTTTCTTGTAAAATTTTTTGCTTGAAATACTTTCTCTTCTACTGACTAGTGTATTCCTGCTAATGTAGCTGCTGCAAAAGAAGGAAAAATTGGGGGTGGAGTACCTCCATTGCTCCCTCCTACCTTGCCACAGGGAGATCTTGGCAAGGCTCCTTTGGGAGTGGGACAACAGAGGGAAGTCCCTGGGGCTAGCAGGAGCCTTCCTGCACCCCCAACCATGACTTCTGGTCGTGCCACTGCCAGAAGAGAGGAAAGAGAAGAAGTTGCTAAAGATGCAGCTCTCATCATTGATCCTCTGACTATCGTATATACAGTCTTAGATGTAAGTATTGCTATTCCTTCAAACTTTCCTTTGAATGCCAACTTTCTTGCAATCTGTTGACTAATACTTGTTGTTTGTAGGATGATGAGGATACGAACTCCCCTATTCCTTTGCATATTAGAGAGGAAACAGGGAGTGTTGATGAACCAGTAGCACCTCCTGTACAGAAGGAAGTTGAGGATGATGTTGTTGCTGAGGATGAAGAAGAGGAGGTCTCCTCCAAACTTCCATCTGCTCCAACGGTGGCCACCATTGTACAAACTGAGGTGGTCCCTCCAGCGCCTGAATCTTCTACTGCTCTAGTTCCACCAGTTTCACCAGCTCAAGAGTCAGCCACTCCAGCTACTAATCCTGCGAGGTTGAGCATCGAAGAAGCACTTAAAGCCAATCCTCCAAAAGAAACAGAGGTTGTGGCCACATCTTCTCCCCCTGCAGTGCCTCCTCAAGTACCTGCAGAAGTCCCAAAAACTGAAGTTGCGACTCTAACTCCAGTGGTGGCATCTTCTTCTGGAATGAAGAGCAAAAGCGATAATTTTGCTGTTCCAGCCATCCAGAAGAAGAGGGAGTTTTCCCCTGATCACATTGAAGATACAGAAGACCCCGAGAGGAAATATTGGATAGATCTGATCAAGGCGACCTACGGAGATCTAATGCCTGATGCATCCCTGCCAAGCCAGAAGTTCAGGAACTTTGGCTATAAAGAACTTTGCAGACTCCTAAAGATCATGAGCCGCGAGAGCTTGAATAGCATAACTGCTAAGTACTTGGCCAACTGGGGAAAGACAGTGGAGTGTCTGAAGGATATGAAGTTCCAAATTGAACGGCTGGTGAACTGGTTGGAGCAGCTGAAGACTAAGGTGCAAAAGTGCGGCAAAGTCCGGGTGCTGGAAGCCTTTGTTGTAGAATAGTCAGAGGAGGTGGATCAATGCCAAGGTGCCTTCAAAACGTGCAAAGCAGACCTAAAGGAGGTGGACAAGAGGATTGCTCATCTGGATGCTATGAGGCAACAAGCTGCTGAAATGCGTGTTCAATGCCTTAAAGATCAAGAAGAAGCAGCACGTGTTGTAGCTCACGAGCAAGCCAAACTTATGGAGGCACAAACTGCTCTGATGAGAGTCACTCTTCCTGCTCCTGGAACTTCAAGGTTTGGACTGCTAGAAGGGGCCTTCGAAGGCATCATTGATTCTCAGCTAACTGGAGCACCATGACTTCCTTCTTCTTATCTTCGTAATCATATTTTGTATGTAATGATAGAATTTTTCTTCTTGTAAATACAAAATTTACATTAATAAAAATATTTCCTTAGCCATTTCCCATATACAGTTTCCTGAATTGCATTTTCCTCCAAATGAATTATCTTGTAATATCTTGAGGCTTGAGCAGAAATGGCTTCAAAGGGACCTTCCCACCTAGGACCAAACTTAGGCTTTGCAGCACTACTTCGTGCATAGCAAGTTGCCCGTAGGACTAGCTCACTAACTTTGAAACTCCTTGGTTTGCCCAACTTGTTGTAGACATGAGCAATAATCTAATGATACTGCAAATTTCCTTCCAATGCTTTTTGTCTTTTCTCATCCAAATTATCCAACTCCTAAGCGCGCACAAGAGCAAATTCTCTGAAATCCCAGTCCACCCTGCTTGCATGCAAGATCCTTGCTGAGGCAACTTGCAGTTCAACAAGAAGAAGGGTTTCTGCTTCAAATACAAAATAAAATGGAGTTGTATTTGTAGCCCTGTGTTTGCTTATCCTATATGCTCATAGGGTCTGAGGCAGGGATTCATTCCATCTTGTAGGCTGATCATGCACCATTTTACTTAGAATTCTGATCAGAGTCTTGTTGGTGGCCTCTGCTTGAGCACTCCCTTGAGGATAGTAGGGAATAGACTTATTATGATGAATTCGATAATGAACAGTCATCTCCCTAACTGGACTGTTAAAAAAAGAGGTTCCATTGTCTGTAATGATCCTTTGAGGAGGACCAAAACGCAGGACGAGATTATCCCTAATAAACTAAGCTACAGAAGCTCCATTAGATGTTCTCAATGGGACAGCTTCAACCCATTTTGTAAAGTATTATATGTCTACCAAGATCCAAGAGTGTCCTCGCCTACTCCTATGATTAATAGGTCCAATAAAATCCAGGCCCCAAGTATGAAATGACCATGGAGAAATGACTGACTGCATTTCCTGAGAAGGTTTACGGGGAATGCTATCTTGAACCTGGCACTTCACACATTTCTTCACAAAGTCAGCAACATCTGCTTCCATTGTAGGATAGTAATAGCCTATGTCTTGGAGTTGCTTGTACAATTTCTTCTTTCCTTGGTGAGGTCCAGAAGGTTTACGGGGCATGAGCAAGACACTGAAGATTTTCTGAGTACCAAGACAATGCAGAGGCGTGTCGTTGAAGCTCCTTCGACATAGTTCTACTTGCTCTATGTAAAATCTGGTAATCTTGTGTTTGAGTTGAAGGCCCTCAAACCTATCCTGAGGTAGAACTTCATTTCAAAGGAACCTGATATACGGCTCCCTCCAATCTGTAAACTCGTGGAAAGGGAACACTTCTGCAACATTAGGTGGCTCTTAATACTTGGTGCAGGAGAGTTGTAGCTTAGCAGCTTCAAGTGCCATTGAAGGCCAATATACTCTAGACCTTTGAAGCCGTTTGTAGAAGGAAATGGAATTTGGAAGTCCACAGATATCTTCATGTATAGCCTGCATCTTTTCCATGGCTTTCTTCAATCCAAAGCATCTGAAAAGAGCTCAACTGACCCCCTTTATAATAAAGAATCTTACCTTGCTTGGTAAAATTCATTTATATCTTGAGAGGAGTAGTAGGAGTGCGAAAAAGGAGATTATCTAAGTCAGAGATAATTTGATACCTCCAGTCTACCTCTGGAATGAACTCCTCATCCTCTTAAGGAAGTTGAGTGGATGGAGTAGGTCGTCGGATGACTTCCAAAATGGTTGTATTAAGCTCCATTTGAAGTCTGATCCCAAGGTTGGCAAAATCATCAGCATGCTTGTTCCTGCTCCTCATTGTATAAGTCAAAGAGTAACTCGCGAACCTTCGTAGGAGAGTTTGTACGACTGTCCTATAAGGAACTAAGATAGGTTCCTTACCCGCAAATTCCACATTGATTTGAGAAATAACCAAGAAGGAATCTCCAAATATTTGAATGTTCAGAACATTCATTTGATGCGCCAAAGTAAGACCGATCAATAAGGATTCATTTCGCGAAATTTCGATTTCAGTTTACCCTTCCGAAACGCGAAATAGCTTTATTTCGAAATGAAATATTTCGTCCGAAAAAGGCATTATTTCGCTAAAATTTCGGCCAAAATTTCGCCAAAAAAAATTCAGTTTGGCCAAAACATTTCAGCTAAAATTGATGCTTTTTCGTATGAAATATCAAATATTTTAGCCAAAATAATTCAAAACTCTATTTAAGGGTTTAAAAAATGATAAATTACTTTTACACTCCCTTGAGTTTGGCATAATAGC
>JAUPMG010174111.1:0-10530 GCA_031762675.1 Pachysandra terminalis
GATTTACCTCAAGTCGGCTCAAGAACGGACCTCCAATAAGCCACCCGAAGCTTAAATCTTGAAGAAGATTCTTCAAAGTGTTTAAAATCATAAAAGATTGGAAGAATCAGAAGAAATCAGGGGTTTACAACCCTTTTATTTTCAAATTTTTGGGAAGGGGGAATTCATTTACATTCCACGAGAGTAAAAAAAAAAAAAATCCACCATCTTGGTGAAATTTAGCTGATATTTCGCTGAGATGGTGGAAATGGGGGAATTCAGCAAATTCCCCCTAATTTCGTACCACCAACTTGTATTTTGGCGCAATTTGGTCGGCATGCCGGTGAAATTTAAATCTCGACCTTAATCCTTTCCCCTCTACTACAGGCAGTCAGTCATTTCCCTGGAGGTTCAGAAAGCTATATCAGACAACCCATTATCCTCAAAACATCTCAATCTGACCTGCTGCAGAGATCTCCAATTGAACTCTTCTTAGCTTTTCTGTTCCATCACTCTGTGCAGCCATGACTCACAGCTCCAACTCTGACACTGACTTCAGATGGTTACTATACACCCACCTTCCCAGGCTGGTTCCAGATAAATTGAAATTCTTCCATAGATTCCTTGGGGGCTTACTTCTCAACTAGCCACTACAATCTTTCCTAGGGCTTTATATGTTTTCTTTCTCCACAAGTTCAAGTAGTAAGCCAAAGATTCCCACTTCTAACACTATCATCAGAATGGAAAGCCATACAAGCTATGCTTGGAACACAAAAAGGACCGTACAAAATGCTCTCCCTTCTTCAATATCCTTTGGCCTTTTTTGACTTGTTTCTTTCTCTATGCTGATGGCCATAAAATTACTTGGATAAGGGAATCCTTCCATTAATGATATCCCCATATAAGAGACCATTTTGATACAATGACTTTCTTTTGAACTATCCTAACACTTCTCAGGCATGGATTTACTTTTTATTCCATTTGCTGTCATTCCTCTGGGGGATCCTATACATGGTCTATTTTCAGTTCAATTATTTTGGATTTCTTTTTCACACCGTGAAATGGTAGTGAATCATAGGGATAGTTTAAGCTATTAGGGATACCTTAAAGTATTACCTGGTAAATAGATCCACTTTGAACTTTTTGCCTTGTGAATATATGATATATTGGATTGCATTGTTTTTGTTGAACTTCCAATGGACTATAGGTCCAACTAGTTGGGATTAGACATTTTGCTCTTCTTGTTATTTTTGTTGTCCCGTGAAAATAGCCATTAAGATGTAGTTTGAAATCGACTATTGAAGTTTGACGCCAGGGGCATGTATCATGCCTACATTATTAAGGGACTTTCTGTCTTATGCTCCTGTAAGTTTCTCAAGATTATCCTAAAATCATTCAAGGTTACTTGTTCTGTGGTTTCACTCTATATGACTGGATTCCATGTTTTTGCTGCTCAAGTTGTGGTTGGTTTTCAGATTTGTATGTTATATAAGTCATCAAATGAATCTTCTTGTTGCCGATCCCAACAGGTTTGGAAAAAGGCGTTTTGTTGTTGTTGACTTCTGAATCTCTGATGTTGTAAAGGTCCTGTCCCGTAATCACCGTACCAATTATACCCAATTCTTTTTTAACGATTTCCTCATGTCCATTACTTGCTCTGTTTCTATAAATATTGGCAATTGTATTTTGCAATCTCTGACCAGCTTGTTTCTATATGTACTCGTCTGGTTGTGCTGATGACTTTTCTATTACCTTCTACATTTTGCAGGTTTTAAGGAAGGCAATCACTGCTGGTTTTTTCGCTAATGCATGTCGATTAGAAGTAAGTGGGGTCTTGTGCTTTTCATATTTTTCTTTTGCTCTTGTTAATTTATTCTTTTAGACCGTGTCATAGGTAATATATCTCACTTATGATCTGCTATAGATTTTTTTTTTTTTGATCGGTAATGAAGGTGGGTATTATTAATGATGAAAAGTAGAAAGATTACATATAGAGTGGGAAAATACACAAAGTATGTTCATTGACACAGAAGAAAGAACATAAAGAAGGGGAAAGAAGAGTCCCTAAATCAAAACCTTCCTGGTAGTTTAACCTCCTAAAAAGACCAAAATCCAGCCCCCACTTCACAGAATACGTCAAAAGATTACTGCCTCCCATGTAAACATAGTGGATGGAACCTTCTCAACAATCCCCCTCGTCTTCAGCTCCCTCAAAATTTCCTATTCTTTAGATGTGATGTTTCCAGAAAACGACTTTACAAATTCTGCAGTTCTTAAATATTGCTAAAGCTTCATGCCTATTTGAGTCATATGAAACTCATATTACTAGTCTAAGATATGTCTTGTGGATTTAAAAATGCCACAGCTCCATAGCTTTGTTCATTGTTTCATTTGATTGTAATTTTTTATTGCTTTTCTCGAAACTGTTAATTCTTGTCTGCTTTCTTTGAAACTGTTAATCCCTTTTTCCCCTTCCAAACTGTATTCAAATAATAATGAGATAATTCGAGTTAGATTTTGTTTCTTTTTATTCTTAAATGGCTCAAGTACATATCATTGTAGTCTAATTGCTGATTTTAAGATGCTTATCGAGAAGTATGAGCTTCTTTTTCTAGTTTTTAATGTCTAGAGGAAGCTATCCTACACAACATAATGTAGGCTCAAGTCTCTCTACAAGTTCAATTTATCTTTTAGTGTAGAGGTATCTTCTTAATTGCTATGTGCTGTATTGTGTAGCTTCCCGTTTAGTCATTGTAGTCTGACTGTATGACAGCCACCTCTCGAACTGTTTGTTGTTTCATTAATAATAACCTCATATGGTAACATTAGAAAAAAAGATGCAAATTGATAATGCTAGTTGCCAGTGCCTCCCTCCCTCCCTCTAAACCCTCAATTTGTTACTTTGGACATATATCTAAATGTTCGAATTGCTGTGTAAATTTGGGAATTATTACTTGATTTTTTTTTTTGATAATTAACAGCACTTTATTAATTATCAGAAATGATTACAATATATTCAATTTGCAAATAGAAAATCAAACTGTACAAAACAAAAACCAAAAATACGCGTATATACAACTCAGATCATAGTAAATCCTGTCCATCCTCCAGATCCACGCCAGTCACTAAGTAAACCTTTTCCACCCCTCCTTTAGCCAAAGCATCAGCAACACCAATTGCAGAACACAGAATATGATGGAAAAAGATCCTCAATCCACAACAAAGATGCTTTGCAAAGTGAATAGAGTGAACAAAGCGCCAAGGGGGAAAACTAGTCTCATTCATCCAAGAAATAACCAAGAAAGAATCCCCCTCTACAATCAAATTCAATAGATTCATTCTCCTAGCCTCCTCCAGGCCCACCACCAAAGCACAAACCTCTGCCCTGTTCGAATCCCCTTCTCCAAAACGACCCGAATATGCGTGAACCACCTTACCTTCAGAATCTCTAAACACTCCACCAACTTCAGATTTTCCAGGATTACCAATTGAAGACCCGTCAAAATTCAGTATAATATAACCATCTCTCGGAGCCGACCAACTCTGAACCTTCACCACCCAATACAAAGATCAATTTAATAAAACATCCCAATCTCTAACAATAGTCTCTGAAGAATAATCCCTGAACTCTGGCAAAACCGAAGCCCAAGAAGCCACAATATTCATCACCATATCAATAATCGATGAAAGACTTGTCTCCAAATCCTCAAAGATTCGCCTGTTCTACTCGCCCCATACACTCCAAAGGGTAGCAAAGACCACCAAGTCCATCAAAATCTTCCCTCTCCCACCCATACCGTGATATCTCCAATGTGCCATCATCGTAGAGACCTTTTCCGGCATCACTTAGTTCACACCTAATCTCTGTATAAAATATGTCCAAACTCCCATAGCAAAACTGCAATGAAGAAAGAGATGATCGACCGTCTCCTCCTGGCTCCTGCACATGAAACAAAAATGTGGAGAAATAGCAAGATTACCGTCTCCCCCTTTTCCGGCATCACTTAGTTCACACCTAATCTCTGTATAAAATATGTCCAAACTCCCATAGCAAAACTGCAATGAAGAAAGAGATGATCGACCGTCTCCCCCTGTCTCCTGCACATGAAACAAAAATGTGGAGAAATAGCAAGATTACCTCTTCTCTTTTGCAACATGATACAAATATTTTGAAGGGACAAAAGGAATGAAATTCTGATTTTGCTCTTTACACAAAGCTTTGAAAAAAGACTTGGTAAAAATAATGTCTTTAGACTCGAGTGACCAAATTCTCACATCAACAACCTCTGGATTAGTGAAAAAATCCTTTAAACCCTCAACAAGATGACCAAACTCTCCAATTTCTTGTAAATTAAGATCCCATCTGAAAACTAGATTCCAGGACAGACCGGACTCGGACCAAGGAAGAACATTTGACACCAAAACATTCCTATGCCTAGCCACTAGAAATAAACGATGAACCAAACCATTAAACTGGACTCACCAACCCATAGATCCTGCCAAACCAAATTCGTCGACCATTACCCACCCCAAACCTAAGAAATGGATAGAAAAGAGGTGCAAGAGCTGCAAGAGCTGCAATTGCCTTCCAAGGGCTATGGCTAAAAATCCTCGCAGAATGGCGTATCTCCCACCCATTATTAGATGCCCCATATTTGCTTACTATTGATTGGTACCATAAGGCATTATTATCCATACTAAACCTCCTTATTCTTACATATCAAGAAGAGCCAAATTATGGAACATAATATTCACCAAATTAAGACCACCAGCCTCCTTATTCTTACATATCGTCGCCCAGTTCACCAAATGATCCTTCCTTTGTCCCCCTCCTTCCCATAAAAAAATCTCTTTGAAGTTTCTCCATATCTGTAATAACCTTCCTAGGAGCTTTAAACAGGGACATATAGTACGTAGGAATATTAGCCAGAGCAGACTTTATCAAAGTAACCCTACTCCCTAAGGGCAGATAATTCCTTTTCCAAGAAGCTAATCTTTTCTCCATCTTTTCAATAACAGGGTCCAAAAAAGCAACACATCTAGGACTATCTCCAATAGGCAATCCAAGATACTTCAGAGGAAGGTCAACTGCCCTACACTCTAGATAATCAGCAAACTGTTGAACTCTATCAGACTCCAAGTGAAAATCCGTTATACTAGACTTCTCAAGATTCACTCTAAGGCTAGACGCCATCTTATAACATCTCAAAATAGCCTTAATCCAATAGGCCTGTTCTTCAGAGGCTTGAAAAAACAACACAGTATCATCCGCATACTGTAAATGAGAAATCGACACTTCTTTAGACTCCACAAGAAAACCCCTAATAAGACCCATCTGCTCAGCTAAAGTCAAAAAACGACTCAATACATCCCCGATTAGAGTGAACAGAAACGGGGAAAGAGGATCTCTCTGCCGAAGTCCTCTAGTCGAGACGACACGCCCGTGAACCCCCCCATTAACAAGGAAGGAGAAAGACACATTCCTAATACACCCATTCATCCACCTCCTCCACCTATGCCCAAAACTCTTCCACCTCAAAACCGAATCAAGGAATTCCCACTCCATTATCATACGCCTTCTCCCAATCCAACTTACACATAATCCCAGGCACCCCACTTCTAATCCTCTCATCCACTACCTCATTAGCTATCAAAACGCTGTCCAAAATTTTGTCTACCTTCGATAAAAGCAGATTGATTCTTGCTAACGACTACTCCCATGACTTATTTAAGTCTTTCAGCCAACACTTTCGCAATAATCTTATAGGGACTAGTCGCCAACCTGATCGGTTTAAAATCCGTAAGTTCCTTAGCCCCCGCTTTCTTCGCAATCAGAACCAAAAAAGTCTCATTAGTAATCTTATTAATTTCCCCATTATGAATCAGCTTTAATCACATCCTACATATCCTGATAAAAAGCCATGGAGAAACCGTCCGGCCTCGGAGCTTTCTTCCAATTCAAATCCATAATGGCCGACTTAACCTCCTCCTCACTAAACGAGATTTCCAAATCCCTCCTCTGTCCACTCGAAAGACCAGAACTCGGAATATGTCTTAAATCAAAAAGAAGATCCTGATCCGTTGAGTAAAGCTTCTCATAAAAATCATTGAGTGCCCCCACAATTCCTTCCATACTATCAACCGTTTCCACATTAACCAAAAAACTATCAATATTATTCACGTTATCTCTCCTATTTGTAACTTTGTGGAAAAACCGAGTGTTACTATCCCCCTCTCTAAGCCAAGTCCCCCTAGATTTCTATCTCCAACTTATTTCCTCCTGTTTAAGAATAAGATCCACCTCACTTTTCCTGATTCTCCTCGACTCTCTTTCATCTCCCTTTAAAGCTCTTTGTTGCTCCCTATGATCAATAACCTCAATCTCACCAATAGCCAATTTCTTACGAAAAGACAACTCCCCAAAAGTCTCCCTATTCCACATTTTAAATATTATCCTTCAAATACTTCAAAAATCTCATAAAAGAGAAATCCGCCCATCGAGACCTAACATACACTTTACCCACCCACCCACCAATTTTCCACCTCTTTCCCAACAGACTTATGGGTAAGCCACATATTCTCAAACCGAAAAGACCTCGAACCACTAATCCCAATCTCAGAGGACATCAAAATAGGCCAATGATCAGAGGTAGACCTTAGAAGAAGCTTTTGTGATAAGGAGGGAAAATGGTCATCCCAATCCACAGAAGCAAGACATCTGTCAAGTCTACAACACAACATTCTCCTGTAGATTTGACCATGTAAACCAACCCCCCACCAATGGATAGTCCACCAACCCAAGATCTTGTATCAAAGAAAAACTCCTCGTACTATGATTCGACCGAACAATCCAATTCCTCTCACTTCCAAACCGAATCACATTAAAATCCCCAATAAGACACCAAGGTTTCCCAATCCCACCTGAAAAAACTCTAATCTCCTCCCAGAACAACTCCCTAACTCTATAAGAATTAGGTCCATACACACCAAATAGGATCCACTCAAAACCATCATCAAGGTTTTTGAAAGAGACGGACACAGTAAAATATCCTACTACAATATCACCCCCTTCCACCTTATTGGTATCCCACATAATTAAAATCCCACCTGACACCCTGATTGACGGTAAACATGCCCACTTTATATTATGGACTCTCCAAATCTTCCTAATAAGCCTATTACCAACTGGCTGCTTTTTGGTCTCTTGAATCATCATCACCCACGGTTTAACATTCCTACATAACTCCTTAACCGCCCTCTTCTTACCTTTACCACCCAAACCTCTAATGTTTCAACTTAAGATCTTCATTAAGACTAGACTTCGGACCACCAGATTTCTTATCTCTACTTGTCCTCCTACAATTCTGTAAATTCCACTTCAAATTTCGAAGTTCTCTATTAGCCGACGAACTCACCCCCGACACCTCCCTCCTCTTCCTAAATCTAGACACCGCATCAGGAATACTCACCGACTCTCCCAGAGAGTTAACTGCCTCTAGCTTAAAAAGGTTAGCTATATCCTTGACTTGACACCATGCAGAAGGAAATATCTAATATTATTTCATGCTGAACTTCATTTATAGGTACCACCTCTATTCCTAGTCATAACTTCATTGGATGAACTAAATTCTTTCAGCTCAATCGTACTTTTGAAAGATTATTATTTTTTCTCCTTTTACATTTATTTATTTATTTTTCATTTTTTTGAGTGGGGAGTGATATACAAATCTGTATTCTAATGGTTCCTAATGCTTGTGTCTTTGAGCAACTTGTATTTATGAATGCATGGTAAAAACTATAGTTTGATCCCTTTGAAACTAGTCACGGCTTGATAAATTGCTGATAAATCTGTGTGATCATTTTATCAAAAGGCATTCAGTCAGGCTGGGATGTACAAGACTATGAGGAGTTCTCAGGAAGTTTATATCCATCCATCATCTGTGCTATTCAGGTCAGTTCACAACTTAATGCAATATTTGACAGAATTTAAGTGTATTTATCTTAGACATATGTGAATCATCTATGATCAAGGAACTTCATGGCTACTTTGTAGGAGATATGTTTCTGTAAATTATGACAGCCTGTACAAAATCTTCTACATGCTATTTTATAGAAGCAAGATATAAACGTTTTATTTGTTCAAAATTTGGAATGAGTAACTTTTTCTTCTTTGAAATTACATTGAAGAAAAGCCTTAGTTAAAATATGATCTAAAGATTTTAAAATTCAATGTCTGATAATTAGGATGGAAATAGGGTGGGTTTCAACAAACTAAACCCGACCTATACGTTACTCCAAACCTGCTTCTACCTTAGGAATAAGGCAGGGTGGGGTGTGATGCTCCCTTTTCAATATATATTTTGTATAAAAATAATTTTCATGTATATTTTCTTATTAACATATCCCATAAAATATACTTTTTATGCTAAGCATATGTGAATAACTACACGAGGCTGGCAGTGGGTGGGTTTTGGCAAACCCGAACCCGACTGTACTCCTATCTTTGATCTACCAAACTCACTTCTATAGAACCAGATTCGGGCGGATTACCTATTTAACTCACGTCCATTGCCATCTCTAGTGATAATATATGATTTAAAACTCAAGGATACAAGGATTAGACTTTGAAAACAGTCATTGTCTATTCCTGTTTACTCGTATTTTGGAGGCAATTTTTGCAGCTACATTAAATCCTTTATTGGTTGTTGTCCACAGTTACTACTGTAGGAGTCTTCCAACTGCAACACGTTCAGTTAAAGATTTTGGAGAAAGAAGAAGAAGAAACAGGGAGGGAGGGAGGGAACCTCTTTCTTGCTCACAAGCTCCTCTCTACCTTTCTATCAGCTCTTAAGCATGAACATTTTATGGTGTACCATATGTGAAGCACATAGCATGTGCCATGCAAATTGATGGTGGACAAACCAAATCCCATGTTTCAGGTTGTTCGGGTCTTCTTAGTGTGTGCCGGTCTAGGGGAGAAGAGACACAAAGTCGACATTCTCAGTGCCAAAACCTTGAATTAGATTGTTATCCCACCAATCTGGAACAAGGGTTGATGATGAAGTCTCACCATTTCCAAAGACAGAGGAGTCGCACCTTAAAATACATAATGTGTTGGGAATCAATGCTTTGTTCGTTCCTTAACCATTCTCGTGAACTTCCTCATGTGTGCCTAAACAAGGATTAATAAACTTATAATATTATGTTATTCTTGTAGAAACTGTTTAGAGTAAAGCAAGAGTCTTAGATGGTAATTGGAGATATGAAAATTAAGAAAGGGAAATTTAATAAGTTTGGGATTAGAATCATTTGAGTGTTGTGTTTGATACTTGTTTGGTACATATCCTGTACGGGTATGCCATTGATGTAGAAATGCCTACGCAACGTAGCAGACACATAAAGTGTCCGTGGTCCCACTGGTCTGATTATTGTCCTAATTCGTCCATTTGTTCAAACTCATGCTAAAGGTCAGCTTGTTGGTGATTACCACATCAGATTTCAAATAGGCATGTGCTTAGACATGCATTTATATATGTAATTCTAAAGAGAGGTTTTATGATATTTTAGTTAATTCCCCCCCACCCGCAAAACATAAAAAGCTTGATTATTATGTATCATGTTACTGACTAAAGTATCCTCTTAATCTTTTCTAATTTCTGAGCTATTAGAACTGAAGTTGCATTCATAAAAGGTTGTTTTAGATATTTGCAACTATATGGGGGACCCATTTAAACTATCTGTTAGTTATTAATAAAAAGTTCTTATAGAACTTGTTAAGCCAACCTTGTTGCTCTATATATGGTTTTCTGAAATATTAAATTCTCATGAGATATTCTCATTAATAGGACCTGACATAAGAAAGAAGATATGATAGAAGCTACTGTTTAGCAAGTGGCAATTAGTGAATACATTCCATTCAAGTCATTCTTCTTAATTCCTTTTATTTTCTTTTCTGATATAGTTGCTGGGCTGTAAAAATTTATACCTTCCGATTTCCCAACGGTTTATACTTCTCCGATTTATGGTTACCTACTGATTTGCAATCCCGATGATTTTTACAAGTCTATTCTTCTTAGAAGTGAAATAGCTGGAAACTTGGGGTTTATGTTATGTTCTTTAGTCTGTTAGGAGCTATTTCTAGGACTAAATTTTGGCTATTTCTGGGACTAAATTTCTAAGTTCATCGGGACAAGATTATCCTTATTTCTGCATTTTTCTGTCTTACATCGTCACCTTTCTCCTTCCATTTCTCGGATACTTCTATAAATACACATACATAAACACAAGCACCCACACGCATGTATGTTTCTGAGCATTTGATTTGCAGATGATAACCCCTTTCCACCATGCAATGCTTCAGCCTGAGGAACATGTGCAATGTGACAGGAGAACAATTCCCTTGTTTCTTCTTGTATTTAAATAGGAAAGACCTAAAAAAATGTATTTTTATACATTTCTGTGGAGAACTCTTAACCATAGTATTTAAACTCGGATTTCGGCTCGGGATCGGCCGAGACGAACGGCTGATATTAATTAAAAAAAAAAAAAAAA
>JAUPMG010174120.1:0-10530 GCA_031762675.1 Pachysandra terminalis
ATGTGTTTGTTGACATTATTGATGTTATCTTGTGTATGATGCACAAGATATGATTCTCATATAGACTTAGGCATATAACATGACAATATGACCATGTGATATCCTTGTGATACGGACTAAGGTGAGATTTGGTGAGCGAACATTGTTGCTGTATTTATCATTATCATCATATATTTCCCGAATTCATTACCATCTTATTATCACATATATTTCCACATTATCATCATTATATATATTTGTAGCAACATTGGGTGTTGAGTAAATACCTTGCTCTAAAGGTCTACTCACACGAGCTTTGGCTTACGGATATTTCATTATGTTTTTCAGGTATTCTTAAAGGAAGACAGATCACAAACGAGAGCTATGGGAAAAGGGGATTCTAAAGATAGAATTTAGGGTTATATTGATGTAATAGAAGTAGTTAGTTTATTTTCCAGATTTGTAGTGTTAAGTAACATTTTAATTATTAACTTATATATTATTAGAACTGATCTAATGTACTTCCACTTATGTTCTATATTGCTTGCCACTCCCATAAGGATATGGGGTGAGAGTTACATTCCAGATCGCTGCGGGTCCGAAGGATCCAAACTGGTTTGGGATGCACAAGAACCTACCTTATGCTCTTTTCTGTAGATTTTTACATCAACACAAGGATCTCCTCAAGTCCTAGCAACCTTCTTCTTCTTTCTTAGCTTTCTTTCTCCTTTCTTCTCTTCTCTTTCTATAGCAATTAACCCCAAAACTCTTCAGATCTCTCTCTTGGTCGTATATGTCAAAGCAAAAAGAATGGTTATGGGAGCTTCCCCATAACCCAACGTACCTAGATAGAAGGTCGAGGGATTCAAGGATTCCTTCCATCTCTATCCTAACTACCTATCAAATTCAAATGAGTGAAAAGTCAAACTTACCCTTAGTTGTCAACATAGGCCAAACGACCTGCCCATTGCTCCAATGTGTTGAGCCCAAGGCCCTACCCTCTTAAAAAAAATAAAAATTACTTAAGTAATCCCAATATTTTTCATATAAATACATAGAACCCTATAGCCTGTTCCTATTACAATTAATTACTTATATAATTAATTAGACCTACAATGCATCATAATCTCTCACAAAAGATTAATTATAAATCATAATAAATTATATTAATTATGATTTAAGAAAAAGGGTCACTACAATGTCACCAAGCTAGTGGTCGGCTTCTCACACAGTGACCAACTCTGGTGCATGCATTACGAGCATGATGAGATACTAAGAGGAGTTGTGACATTAGGGATATTTAAAGGACTCTATGAGTTATATGTTGCCATGGGAGAATCAGGATGAGATTCTTTAGGAAATCAAACTTTACCTGACGAAGCCGGATGTGAGACCTTAATCAAGGCATTTGAAAGTTGTGACTTGGATTAAGAGGCTCCGGTTAGGATCATGGATTGCAACATACTAAGATCCGTATGGTGCTTGAAGTTGACATACTCTAGGCTTGGCCCAGATCCCCACCGTAGCTTGTGTTGCATACCATATGTGCTAATAGCGACTTTACCTTTGAGAGCAAGTGAATGGATACCTATTTTCTTGCCGTGTGAGATCACGATGATCCTTGTGAGGATCAATTTATACCCTTATTTAACTTTGATCATGTTGTGAAGTTAGATCTAATGACCGCTACCCTGGTATACTTTCCTATGGCCATGCATCATACGATCTAAAGGGGGTTTCATTGGACAAGCAGTTAGGTCGAAGCTAAATGGCATGAGGCTTAAGGAAAGACTATTTTGCATCACATTTAGAGAGATACAAATCATAGAGGGATGTGCTCATTATTTAAAATTATCATTTTGATATTTCACATTTCTTACCTATATGTATCTGATATATATGTAGACTATATGAATTATTTTAAATGAGCATATTAATATGAATCTAGTGGTTGAGTATAGAGATATGAGATTGAGCTCATGAGGGGTTAGAAATACTCAATCAAATGTTGCCAAATAAGTCTGAGACATGCAATATTTTTTAGAGTGTATCTCCATGTTAGTTGTATGGAACTTTATATGGAGTCGCTCGCCCTTTATTTTGTGCTCGTCGGTTGCACGCTCAACAACCTATATGATTAACATCCATGATACGAAGATCTGATGTACGTAAGCGAGATGCATACTACCACTATGGACGAGTGG
Source organism: Pachysandra terminalis (assembly GCA_031762675.1). NCBI lineage: Eukaryota > Viridiplantae > Streptophyta > Magnoliopsida > Buxales > Buxaceae > Pachysandra > Pachysandra terminalis. Next base: position 2,184 of record JAUPMG010174120.1, read on the forward strand.
GAGATGTTGGATATTTGAGTTGGGTTGACCATGTTGGATCACTAGATTGGGCCAATCTGATTCCCCACATTGGTCTAGGTCGTCCATACTAGTGCATAGATTTATTATAGTTTGACTCTCTCATATTATTTAGGAGATAGAGCCTTAGATGGACTTGACTTGGGTCTTCAATAGATAGAAGACTCCTCCCCCTCCCTTCCCATGCTCTATAAGATTGGATATTACAAAAACCCTAGAGAATCTCTCTCTCTCTCTCTCTCTCTCTCTCTCTCTCTCTCTCTTCATCTCTTTTTTCTCCATTAGAGATCTGGATTGCTGTAGATTTCCATTCTTAAGATCTAGTTGTTTTGGGTGTGGATATCATTGTGTGTGGTTTTAGTAACCACACATTATCGACGTGGGATGACATTCGATTCGATAGAGATCTTCCACTACAAATCTGGGTTTGTGTGTATCGAGACACGTGATTTGATTCATTTACAACCTTCAAATATATTATACTATATATGTTGGATTTAAGTGATGGCTCCCATTCGGGCCAACTCGGGTCCCCACTTAATGGGACATCATCCATGCTTGGTTAGAAGTGTGGATGTGGATAACTCTCTCCTAATAGAATTAGGAGATAGAGTCCTAGGAGGTGTTGAATTGAGTCTTCTAGTTATAGAAGACTCCTCCCCACCCAATTAAGCTTCACACGTTTTGGTGATTATCCAACAAAGCGAATCACTCTTCTCCCTTCATCTCTTCTTCCCTTTAGAGATCTAGTTTTTCTATTGAGATTCCCATACAGAGATCTGGTCGTTTGAGTGTGGGTTTATTATATGTGGTTCCTATAATCATATATTCTAACGTGGGATGTTTTTGGGTTTGATAGAGATCTTCCGCTATAGATCCGAGTTCATGTGCATCAAGGTACGTGATCCAGGTTGTCTACAACCTTCATTGGCATTAGAGCTATTGTGATACGTCTTTGTTGGATTGAGGTTTGTCGACAAACCTCATTTAAATAGCAACCTAGCTGTTGTTTTTGCATAAAACAGCATGAACAATGCATGATTGTGCCAACGGTCAAGGGAAGATCGTTTGTGTAGCCATATGTTGTGATCGTCATTATTTTGTGGTGTTAATTATGATTTTATAACACCTAAATAATTGTGGGTCGAAGATATTAGAGTAGGTTTTTAATCGGATTAATTTTTGTTTTTAAAAACCCAGATTTCGTCTTTCCCGGTCGATTGGATATACTGTTCGGTCGACCTGACATCCACTTGTCGGTCGACCGACCGAAACCTCTGGTCAACCAAGCAGCATCAGGCAATATTTTCTAAAGGAGTTGCATTGTGCAACTGTAGGGTCCTGATCGATTGGATTGACAAACTGGAACACGTCCCGATCGACCGGACGAACCACCCGGTCAATCAAGCATTGACAGAAAGCACCAACAGAGAGGCTGCAATTTGCGATCGAGCGTGTTCAGTAGATCGAAGACCAATCGGACCCCCACCCAGAGTATCGGACTGAAACTTTCGATCTACCGGACAGACCTAGAAATTTAGAATTTAATTTTTGTAATTTTATTTTGAATTCTAATTGAATATATGCCTTTTATATGATAAGTTAGAGATATGAGGCATGATTTAATTATTTTATTTGCATGATTATATGAGGTTAACATGTAATCCAAGTTCAGATAATGTTATTTCCTAGATGGGTTTTACATATTATGCATTAAAAATAGTATAAAAATTTTATTGTATTGGTGATGATTATGCATTACGACCTATGGTCTAGTGTATTTTTGATCTTATAAATAAAAGATTAATGTTATTGTCTACTCCTAGATAATGATGCAAAATCAACAATGTGTGTGTAAAGGGGACGTTAATTATATGTGCACTTTAATTGTAGTGATATGACCGCTAAGAGTATAGTAGTTGACCAAAACAAGGGTGAGAAATTGGATACTAAGAACCATGACATATAGTGTCACATCCCAAACTTAAAGGAAATTCATGTGGGAACCCCTTAGGTTCGAAATGTGACTCTCACCACAATATAAATTGGGAGTTGCAATTAATATAGAGCTAAACCATTATAATTAAATAAAACTTAAAGAAATTATGCTTTATGAAAAATAATCAAAAATAAACTAAAAATCACAGAAGAAAACAAATAAAAATACCCTATTCTAATGCTTTAAATCAAATCCTATCCCGATACAAATTATCTAATCTAAGAAAAGAATAAATTCTATTACAAATTCTAAGTATAAATCATAGTATGCAATCATCAAATCCAGCTCTCTCTCATAAACATGTTCCTCAAATTGTTCCCCATTAACGTTAAATCCTCCAACTAAATTACCTGAGATGGTTGCTCAAAGGCGTCAGCTACACTTAGCTCAGTAAATAAAACCATTAAACCATATTTTAGATTGAAATAGGGTCGAAGCCACTCTCCAATGATATAACATAGACAAAACAAAAATATATGCAAATAATATGATGAATAATGCAATTTGATGTAAGTATGGTTATTAATGAATGCAATGCATGCTCATGCAACAATAATTATGATTACCACATGTAATCCATGCTCAAAAATATGATATGCAAGTATGCATGCTATTTGGAATTCGATTAGTGTATGTTCCACATCTGATCTTAATCGTACTAGTCGAGATGTCTCACCCATAACACATCCCCCAGTATTTGGTTGGATTAGTAGACTATTTTATGTGTACATCATACTTTCCAGGAGCTTCGGCCTAGAGCCTCAGTTATTTCCGATCATAGGAAAAAATCCCAAGAAATAACCCAGATTAACCTCTGTAAACCATACATTAGCCTATCTACTAACCGAATTTCACTAAATTAATTGATATATTGGGAACATCACCTAAAACGTATCCCTCACCATGAATAGATTGGTCTATTGGATTATCAGTCCCTCAACACATAATAATAACAATAGTCCATCCAGAACTTCCTCAATAATATAATGTCATGATAACACTCATTATGTCCATAACATCAAACACATGGATTTATGGGGTATAGTCAAGGCATTAGACCCGTACAAGGTCAATAATGCAAGATGGGCATATGCTTTGCAAGTGTAGCGTTGGTGCACGTTAACTAAACATACAATTTTGTGTACAATGGTGTAATACTTCTAACTAATCAATATGAGGATGTAATTCATGGTATACACTTCCTGGTATTCAAATCAATTCAAATAATGAGCAATTATAATCAAACATGTGAAACTATCAATCAATCTAATTAACCATTCAACGAGCCATAAATTGATCATAATCAACATCTAATTAATTACAAGTAATCAGGAATTCAAATTAAAGTATAACACCCAATAATTAAATAAGTAAGGATTGTCCGGCAAGCTAACCGGCACACCGGTTGGCCGCTGGTAGTCTAAGCAGGGGCTAAAACTCAATGCACAGGTTCAACAACTTCACCAGCAGGCTAACCGATACACCGGTTGGCCACTGGTAGGCTAAACAGAGGGTCAAAGTCCAATATGCAAACACTTAAAGCCACAAGCAGGCTAATCCGGTAGGCTAACCGGTACATCGGTAGTCTGCCAGATGACCCCTGGGTCCATCGGTAGGCTAAGCGGCACACCGGTTGCCTGTCGGTTTGCCCAAATAATAGCAAACCCCACGAAAGTTATACTTTAAGTTATTTTTAGCAAAAACATTCTTCTAATACATTTATTAAAATCAAAATCCAAACAAAACATCAACTTACCTATGCTAGGATGATCATGCATTGAAATATTAAGTTTTAGTACAAACCACTAGTTCTTCACTTTAAATTTAACGTGCTATGTCATATTCAATGAATATGGCATCTCACCTAAATCCAAATAAAAAATAAAGGCACATTGAATTACTTACCTTGCTGTAGCTCGTCAGATCTTCTTTTTCTTCTTTACTTCAGTTCAAGTCTGAACTGTTCTTCTTCCTTAACTTCTAATTTCAACAATCTTCCAAACTCTCATCTCTTAGAATAATGATCCACACGTCCACCCCAAGTGTTCATATAGTTTTCCAAATGTGTCCAGCTTAGTCTAGGAGTTGTATCTAAGTTGGATTATGTTTTAATTTGCGATCTTTTGATTAGATTAGTTTATTTACAGCCTTTCGATTACAGTGTTCTAGTTCTAGATGAATTCAATCATTGGTTTTGTCAAACCTTAATCCTAATTAGATTTAAAGTTCTTACTTTTAATCCTAACAATTAGATTGGTCTAATTGTTCCTATGAATTCCAAACCACTGATTTGAAGTGTTTTAGTTATATTTAGATTGCTAATAGGTGTATAGATATAGGTCTAGAGTCCTAGTTCTATTATAACTTAATCTTTAATTGTCCAAGTTTAATTATCACAAAAATTACCTATTAATTAATCTAATTAGGCTTTTGTCTAGTTGGGCCTTAGTCTTACTGGGCCTTAATTAAGTCTATTCTAATTATTTCTTAGAGTTAGGTCCTGTTTGGTTAATTTTAGTTTAATCTATTAACCGAGTTTTCAATTTAAGCTGTAGTTCTTTATATATGCAATTTTTTTTATTTACTATAACTTATAATCCTAATCCTATATTATTTTATTAATCACCTTAGGTTAGTTGAATTATAGCCTTTAGATCTAAGTTCCTACTTATAGTTTAATTAATATTTATCATCTTTTAATTACTAAGTTCTAGTCTAATTAGAATCTATATTACGCTTACTATTGTCCTAATCTTATTTAATTGAAGTTTTACTTAAGTTATAATTAATCTAAATTAAATACCAGCCCTTAGATTAAGATTAAAAGTTCCTACAAGATCCTTGCCACACATTATAACTTAAGGAGTTATGATTATGTGTGAAGCACTTTAGTTTCCTATAGTGCAACCCACCAATCACAAACAGTCAAAGTCAAATATGTAACTAACTTACTAAAGTTTTAAATTAACCCCTATTTTATTTACACCCTAATTCCTATACTTTTATTAATTACATATTAATCCTTATATTTTGGTTGGGTTATTACAGTCTAACCTCCTTAAGACAATTTCGTACTCGAAATTCGATATCCCGCGATTAAGAAAAGTTGTAGATACTTACCTTGAAATTATCACCTGATCATCAATCTCTCCAGGGGTTATCTTGAAGTTTCAGGACATTCTAAATATAGGATGATGAGCAATCCGTTTAAGAAGGAAATCTGCTCACACTTATGTTAACAGCCAATGTCAGTAATAACAACCAGACTTATAAAAAACTTTAAAATATCATCAAATAGAAAATCCTTTTAATATCAACACCATGAAAAATTTAAAATATCAGCAATCAAAAACTTTTAGAATCTGATTTAAAACATGAAAAACTTAGGCTCTGATACCAACTTTGTCACGTCCTAAACTTAAAGGAAATTCACGTGGGAACCCCTTAGGTTCGAAATATGACTCTCACCCCAATATAAATTGGGAGTGGTAATTAATAAACAACCAAACCATTAAAATTAAGTAAAACTTAAAAGAAATTATGCTTTACTGAAAATAATCCAAAACAATCTAAGGAAACTTTGTCACATCCTAAACTTAAAGGAAATTCACTTACGAACCCCTTAGGTTCGAAATATGACTCTCACCCCAATATAAATAGGGAGTGAAAATTAATATAAAGCCAAACCATGAAAAACTTAAGCTCTGATACAAACTTTGTCACATCTTAAACTTAAAGGAAATTCACGTGGGAACCCCTTAGGTTCGAAATATGACTCTCACCCCAATATAAATTAGGAGTGGTAATTAATATAAAGCTGCAACACCTACGTATTGGCTGGAACGGTTCTAGAAATTGTCACCACCTACTTACGATGGTGTGGGAGAACCGCAGCTAGTCCAGGACTGGTTGCTTGACATTGAGAGGATCTTCAGGACGATGGACTGTCCTGAAGATGAGTGAATGAAGCTTCCCACCTTTATGTTGAAAGGTGAAGCACTGCACTGGTGGACGATGAATGAGAGGAATCATGAAGGAGCGATGCCTTGGACTACTTTCAGGAGTAGATTCCTGGATACTTTTATACCTAGTAGCTATCGCCACCAGATGGCGCCAGATTTCATGAGACTGGAGCAGGGGAGTCAGAATGTGGCTCAGTATGAAACCAACTTTGCTAGGATGTCTAGGCATGCACCGCACATGGTGGCCAAGGAGGCAGACTAAGCAGCTAAGTTTAAGGAGGGACTTCGACCAGCAATTAGGTCCAGAGTTATACCACAGTGACTCAGGACTTAATCAGAGGTCTTGGAGTGTGCCAGACATGTAGAGCGTGATCTGGATAGATCTGCTGGACAGAGGGATCAGCAGCCCAAACAGGACCGAGGAGGACGTTTCCATCCCTATCGCCAGGGACAGGGATCAGATAGGCGTCACAGGGGAGATGATCGACAGAGGAGAGCACCACCACCTAATATTACTGCAGTTGTACAAGTGACAGCTGGTACTCAGCCACATCCACCACCACAGTAGAACCAGCATCGGCAGGACAAACAGAGGGATACATGCATGTGCTACAACTGTGGCAAGCCGGGCCATTTTCAGAAGGATTGTAGGCAACGTCAGCGTCAGACTTAGGCTGGCAAGGCCAATGCTATGACAGATACTCAGGCGACTATTTGGGATGACAGTGCCACCAATGCAGTTGTGGAAGGTACTTTACATCTATTTCATACGCCTACACATGTGTTGTTTGACTCGGGAGCATCGTATTCATTTATTGCTTATTGATCTATGTTATTCCTTGGGTTGGAGTTTAGCATACTAGAGACACCTATCAGTATAGTCAATCCAGTGGGTAGTATTGGTACTCTACACCGGGTGTGTCGTGCCTGTGTGGTGAGAGCTGGAAATCTGAACATGGAGGCTAATTTGATTGTACTTGACATAATAGAGTTCGATGTGAACTTTGGTATGGACTGGCTTGCCGCCTATCATCCCAAAGTGAACTGTTTTGAGAAGACCATTGTATTTGATCGTCTTGATGGAAAGTTGCTTACTTTCTCGGAAACGAGAAAGATAAGTATCAGATAGACTATCTGTGTGCAGTAGATGGTGCGATTCAATTGTCCTTAGGAGATATCCTGACCGTACGTGACTTTGAAGCAGTCTTCCATGATATTACTAACTTACCTCCCATGAGAGAGATTGAGTTCTGCATTGACTTGATACCGGGTAGTTCTCCTATATCACTCGTGACTTATCGGATGGCTCAGACAGAGTTACGTGAGTTGAAGAAGCAGTTGGATGAATTGAGTGCACTTGGGTTTATCAGACCGAGTACGTCTCCATGGGGTGCACCAGTTCTGTTTGTTAAGAAGAAAGATGGTTCACTCCGATTGTGTATGGACTACAGGCGGTTGAACTGGGTCACTATTAAAAACAAGTACTCACTGCCTAGGATTGATGACTTATTTGATCAGTTGAGGAGCCCAGTATTTCTCCAAGATAGATCTTAGATCGGGTTACGATCAACTGAGAATCAAGGAGGAGGATATTCATAAGACGGCTTTTCGTACCCGATATGGCCATTTTGAGTTCGTGGTGATGCCATTTGGGTTAACGAATGTATCAGCTGCTTTTATGGATCTGATGCATAGGGTGTTTCGACCCTATCTAGATCATTTTGTGATAATATTCATTGATGATATTCTGATCTACTCTCTGACTCGGGAATAACATGATGAGCATCTACGAATTGTGTTGCAGACACTTAGTGAGCATCAGCTATTTTCCAAGTTTGAGAAGTGTGAATTCTGGAAGGAGGAAGTGAAATTCCTTGGACATGTCGTGTCAAGGAAGGGTATGTCAGTAGATCCTTCAAAGGTGGACGTTGTGATAGGATGGGCAAGACCGAAGAATGCATCTGAGATTAGAAGTTTCCTTGGTCTGGCGGGTTATTACAGGAAGTTCATCGAGAAATTTTCTACCATATCAGCAACTTTAACTCGATTGACTAGGAAGGACGTGAAATTTGAATGGGACGACAGGTGTGAAGCAGTATTTGAAGACTTAAAGAAGAGACTTACCACAACACCTATGTTAGTAGTTCCAGTTAGTGAACGGAAGATGGAGGTGTACACTGGTGCATCCTTGCAGGGACTTGGAGCAATTTTGATACAGGATGGGAGAATAGTGGCATATGCATCGTGACAGCTTAAGACACAGGAGCGCAACTATCCTACTCGTGATCTTTAGTTGGCCGCGGTTGTCTTTGCTTTGAAGTTGTGGAAACACTACTTATACCGAGAGGAGTTTGAGTTGTATTCAGAT
>JAUPMG010174130.1:0-10530 GCA_031762675.1 Pachysandra terminalis
GCCGGAATTTCTGAGTTAAGGGAAATTTCCCGAATTGCTTAATCTTTCTGAAGTCGGACCTAGGGATTAAGGTCAGACTTCATTTAGCTTCCGATCTAGTTGATTAGCAGGCTTATCCCAATTATCTAAATTAATTATGCTACTAAGCGTAATTAACTCAGAAATCAGAATTAGGGATATTACACATAGTGCAAGGGAGAAGAAGAAAAGGAAGAAGAGGAAAAGAGGAAGAGGATAAGAAGAAGAATGAGGAAACCGTAGTAATCGCATACCTGAACGGCATACTGTAAGTCTAATTTTCTGTATGATCAACATGGATTATTATGATTGTTCTTCTGATTCATGGTTTGGATTTACACCAGCGTGTGTGACGGTAAATGCATGATTTATTCTTTTGATTTGTGTTTATCAATGATCAAACGTGTTTCGAATGATTTAAATAGTTTGTATGTGTTTTCTAGATGATTTCGGATCATAGGTATTCAGTTCTTGGGTTTGTGGACGAATTTGAAATTCTGTTCTGTGACCCGTCGGCAGGCACCAGTACACTAGCCACCATGCCAACATGGACTAAAAATACACAGTAAACGGTCCGTCAGCAGGCACTAGTACACTGACCAACCAGTCGACAAGGACCACCTTTGAGGGTGTTTAGCTGCTAAAGGGGGTGTACCTAACCTACTAAGTCACCTATGAACTAAACTAATTGTATAATTGGTCTATTAAGATTAAGCGAAGGTCTATGGGCTGGGACCCACCTACGTGGGACCTACTTGGTTTTCCATGGTACACCCCAGACTTGAATTTGGGGTTTTGACTCCACTTGGTTGGTGAGTGGTACTATGGACTCTTGGTGATGTTATCTTAGCAGTTGGATTAGTTAGGTATCTTTCGTACACTAGATATGATACTTATGATGGTTTCCGACAGATTATTCGCGTGTATGGGCGCATGGATAGTTTATGACGAAAATTATCATTAGAATCCCATAATAATGATTTCTATGCATGACCTTGGTATTAAATGGATGTGTTATGTTATTTATGATTGTTATACAGTTATTACATGTGGAAAGGATACCCGCGATGGCATCCGGCTAAGTATTCGTGTGTATGGGCGTATGGGTAGCTTTTGAAGGGTGTTATTACTGGAATTATACGCTGTATAACTTCTGGGTTTGTAGTAAGGACGATTCCGTTGGAACTCCTTGGGAATAAATCCATAACTTGTAAGGGATGCTACCATGTGGACTGCTTGGAAATAACCCCCAGAAGCGGTCGAGAAATAGCTATGAGAATTGAGCCCGGTAGGGTGAAAATCCTACAAAACCACGATGTACACGTGGGAGGTGAGGGTACGAGATGTGATGAGAGTGGGTTTGGAATACCAAGTAATAGTTACTTGAAAAACCTAGCTGATCACCGGAATTGTATTCATTAGCATTGATTAGTGTTCATAAATTGTGTGTTGCATTGTTTGTGTTTTAACCATCGTGTCATTCTTTCATTCGTCATTCGCCATGCTTTCTGTATTCCTTAATTTACTTCCTGTATACTTGTTGTTTTCAATATTCATGTAATGTTGTGGATAAAATGCTAAGACTTGGGTCATAATGTGATATTTACTATCGTATTTCTCTCTGTTAATTGTATAATGAAATCACTGTATATTGGTTTTGGGACTAACAATGTTTCATTAGGAGTGGTGCAGATATGTTTCTTACTGGGAATTCCAAGCTCACACGACTTTTCATGTTGCAGGAGATGTGATGAGGAAGGATAAAGACTATGCGATATAGTTTAATTCTTTTCTGCTTAGACCTTGTGATCATGTTTTCTAGGATTAGGACATCATTTTTATGTTTCGATGGGGGATTATGAGATGTAATGGATTATGGTCCTTTGTAGATCACATCGTTTACATTGAAATCATGGCTCTTCTGAAATCATGGGTTCGATATAATTTATTACATTTTGCATCTGCACTCTGAGATGTTTTAATAAAAGTGATCATTGCTTTTATTATTTGTGTTTTGATACGGTGATCCGCGTTCTACGGTTGAAACCCGATGGTCTCACCTCGAGATCCATGCCGCCTGCATTGGGATTTGTGCCACAAATTTTGGGACGTGACGGATTGGTATTAGAGCTCTAGGTTAGATTGCCTCGAGTAAAGAGAACTTAGACCTGAACATTAGGATTCTCATGATGGCAATTGTATGTTATGTGCATAACATGATTTGTGTGATTACTGGTTATGATTGCTCTAAGTTAGGGATCTAGAGAATCTCAAGTTTGGTGAGACCTAGGAAGGAACATTGAGACCTGTAAACCTAGGAATCACATGATTTTGTGGTGTGTATAACATGACTTGTTTGCTGAATTTTGTGAATGATACGATTTATTATATGTTGTATGCTTGAATCTATGTTAAGTTAAAAATACCATAAGCAAGCATAATTGATTGTAAGAATGGTATTCTAGAAACCTAGTATGAACAATTTCGGGGATGAAATTTCCTGAAGGGGGAAAGACTGTAGTGACCCTAAACCAGAAATAAAAATAATTATTAATTTGAGATTAATTGAAAGAGTTAAATAATAAAAATAATTAAAAAGGGGTTTTATATGAATTATTTGGTAATTGTTTTCTATAATTAATGGTGTTGAGTCATAGGCTAATTAGAGCATTGGGTTAATTATTAATCAAATAACTGTGTTGGGGTTAAGGTGTAATAGGAATAAAGATTGAGGGGAGTATTTGTAATTTATAAAACTGAATTCAAAATTAGAAATGCATTGTGCGTATGGGTGTCATGGTATTGGAATGGTGAGCGAGGGAGGGCAAGTTACCTATTTCCTCTCCCTCACCTTCCTTCTTATTGGAGATCAGAATTGGAGGATTTCTTTGGAAGAGAATAAGACTTGAAGTGCAAGGGAGAGGAAGAAGTGGAAGAAGATGAGAAGAAGAATAACAAGGAGGAAACCGTAGTAATCGCATACTTGAATGGCATACTGTAAGTCTCATTTTCTATATGATCAACATAGATTATTGTGATTGTTCTTCTGATTCGTGGTTTGGATTTACACCGTGCATGTGTAAACGGTAAATGCATGATTTATTCTTTTGATTTGTGTTTATCAATGATCTAACGTGTTTCGAATGATTTGATAATGACTTAAATAGTTTATGTGTTTTCTAGATAATTTCAGATCGTAGGTATTCAAGTTCTTGAGTTTGGGGAGGACTTTGGAATTACGTTCCGTGACTCGTCGGCAAACACCGGTACACCGGCCACCTTCTCAACGGGGACTAATAATACACAGTAAATGGTCCGTTGGCAGGCACCGGTACACCGACCAACCTGCCGATAGGGACCACTTTTGAGGGAGTTTAGCTACTAAAGGGGGTGTACCCAACCTACTAAATCACCTATGAACTAAACTAATTGTATAATTGGTCTATTGAGATTAAAAGAAGGTCTAGGGTTGGGACCCACCTACGTGGTTTTCCACGGCACACCCCAGACTTGAATTTGGGGTTTTGACTCCATTTGGTCGGTGAGTGGTACTATGGACTCTTGGTGATGTTATCTTAGCATTTGGTTTGGTATGGTATGGTTCGTATACTAGATAGGATACTAATGATGGTTTCCGATAGATTATCCAAGTGTATGGGCACGTAAATAGTTTCTAACGAGAATTATCATTGGAATCCTATAATAATGATTTCTATGCATGAACTTCTATTAAATGGATGTGTTATGTTATTTATGATTGTTATACAATTATTACATGTGGAAAGGATACCTGTGACGGCATCCGGCCGATTATTCGTGTGTATGGATGCACGGGTAGCTTCTGAAGGGTGTTATCACTGGAATTCTATGTTATGTACCTTCTTGCATTATAATAAGGATGATTTCATTGCGAACTCCTTGAGAATAAATCCCTAAATTGTAATGGATACTCCCATGTAGACTCCTTGGAAACAACCACCAGAAGCGGCCGAGAGATAGCTATGGGAATTGAGCCCTGTAGGTTAAAAATCCTTCAAAACCACGATGTACATGTGGGAGGTGAGGATACGAGATGTGATGAGAGTGAGTGTGGAATACCAAGTAATAGTTGCTTGCAAAAATACGGCTGATCACCATAATTGCTTTCATTAGTGTTCATAAATTGTGTGTTGCTTTGTTTGTGTTTTAACCATCGTGTCATTCATTCATTCGTCATCCACCATGTTTTTTGTATTCCTTAATCTACTTCCTGTATACTTGCTGTTTTCAATATTTATGTAATGATGTGGATAAAATGCTGAGACTTGGGTCTTGATGTGATATTTACTATCGTTTTTTTCTCTGTTAATTGTATCATGATATCACTTTATATTGGTTTTGGGACTGGCAATGTTCCATGAGAATTGGTGACAGATATGTTTCTTACTGGGCATTACAAGCTCACACAACTTTTCATGTTGCAGGATAAGGTATGATGAGGAAGGATAAGGACTATGCGATGCAATTTATTTCTTTTTCTGCTTAGACCTTGTATCACGTTTTCTAGGATTAGGACGTTATGTTTATGTTTCCTTGGGGGATTATGAGATGTATTGGATTACGACCTTTGTAAATCACATTGTTTACGTTGAAATCATGGCTCTTCTGAAGTCATGGGTTCGATATAATTTATTTCATTTTGCTTCCTCACTCTGAGATGTTTTAATGAAAGTGATCATCATTACTTTTTTTATTTGTGTTTTGATACGGTGATCCGCGTTCCACGGTTGGAACCTGAAGGTCTTACCTCAAGATTCGTGCCACTCGCGTAGGGATTTATGTCATTGATTTTGGGGAGTGACAAAAATCTCTCTCTAGTAAGCTTCATTGTATCTGTAGTCTCTGCTATAATCTTTGAACCTAATGAAATATTTCCACTCCATTCCAACACAATGGAGATCTACACGGCCATCCATACAATGCTTCTAATGGTGCCATGCCTATACTAGTCTAAAAACTGTTGTGATATGAGATTTCCACTAAAGATAAGTGATCATCCCAACTTCCTTTAAAATCTAAGATACATGCCCTCAATAGTTTTTCTAGAATATGATTCATGCGTTGTACTAAAGTTTAAATGTTTTCCCAAAGCTTTATGTAAATTGATCCAAAATTACAAAGTAAAATAGGAATCTGTAACTGATACAATCGTTATTGGTACTCCATGCAATCATACTATCTACTTCACATACAACTTGGGTAAGTAGTCAGTAGTCATAGTAGTTCTAATCGGTAGGAAATGAGCTGAATCTTCCAACCTATCTACTATCACCCAAAGGGTATCATTATTACTATTAGTCCTAGGTAGCCTTGAAATAACGTCCATAGAAATGTGTTCCCATTTCCACTCTCCAATCGATAAAGGTTGTAAAGTTCCTGTTGGTTTCTGATGTTCTGACTTCACTTGCAAGCATATCGCACAGTGAGCAACAAAACTTGATATATCCCGCTTGATCTTCCTCCACCAATAGTATCTCTGTAATTCCCTGTACATCTTTGTACCTCCACGATGAGTAAAATACTTCGATCAGTGAGCTTCTTTGAAAATATCTCTCTTGAAGTCTGCAACACTAGGCACACAAAGCTTGCCCTTCAATCTAACACTGCCATCTTCTGCTCGACTCCAATCAGATTTCTGCTCATCATTAGCCAACTCTTGTAATCATACTTCTTTTATTTTTCTTTCAATGATTCTATTCTTCAAAGATGGTTTCATAAGTAAGCTTTACAATCTAACAGTTGATTCTTACTCCATTAACTGAAAACCCACATCTACGAGTGCTTCTAAAAGTTACCATTCTTGAACCATCATATGAGCTACAACAGTTCTAAGTTTCCTACTCAAAGCATTTGCCACTACATTGGCCTTCCTTGGATGATATTGTAACGCGAAATTAGAGTCATTAACCAAGTCCATCCACCTCCGCTGTCTCATGTTCAACTCCTTCTAAGGAAACAAGTACTTCAAACTCTTGTGATTGGAAACACTTCGAAAGTATCTCCATACAGATGATGTCTTCAAATCTAAAGAGTGAAAATAACTATTTCCAACTCCAAATCATGAGTGGGATAATTGCTCTGATGAATATCCAGTTGTCTTTAAGCATAAGAAACTACCTTCCCTTCTTGCATCAATACACACTCTAATCCTAAGAAAGATGCATCCGAGAAAATCACAAACTTCACACCAATTCTAGGGATTAGTTAACACTAGAGCAGATGTCAACCGTTCATTAAGTTCAGAAAATGCTTTTTCACATTCCTCACTCCATATAAATTTGACTACCTTCCTTGTTAACATTGCTAATGTAGCAATACGAGAAAAACCTTCAATGAAACACCTATAATAACCTTGCTTCTGATACGATCTTGGGATGTTCACAATTCATTACCGCTTCTACTTTATTTGAATCCACAGAAACTCCGTCCTTAAACACTACGTGTCCTAAGAGTTTCACTTCCTCTCTCCAGAAATTACACTTAGAAAATCTAGCATACAAATGGTTGTGCACTAAAGTATGTAAAGTGATCTTGAGATGATTTTCATGCTCTTCCTTGGTATTAGATTAGACCAAAATTTCATTCACAAACAATACTAAAAACTGATCTAGATAAGGTCAAAAAATACGTTGCATCATGTCCATGAAAGATTCAGGAGCATTGGTCAATCCGAAAGGCATTACAACGAATTTGAAATGATTGTACCACATATACTGAAAGTAGTCTTTGGTATGTCCTCTTCCTTAATCCTCAATTGGTGATACCCCGATCGATCACATCCCAAACCTAGAGTTCTCAATGGAGACCCTAAAGATTTGAAGTAGTAACTCTCACCCCATTCCACATGGGAGTGGCAGTCAATACATTACCAAATATATTGAACTCATTAAGATAATTATAAAAATATGGAATGAAAATATCTGAAAAATATCTAATTACATAAACAACGGAAATAAACTACTCCTAGTCTCATGCTTCAATCAAAATCCTACCAACTACTAAAATCTGATCCTAACTAAGACTAAAATCAAATTAAAACATAATAACCAATAAATCCTACTACAAAATCTACTAAAGTTATCAATCATTGTTCTCATTATAGCTAATATCTTCTTGGTACTCTTGTCCTCCATCATGATCATTATAGTATTGTTGTTCTCCATCTATAGATCCTGAAATATGGTTGCTTGAAAGCGTAAGCTACACTTACCTTGTAAGTAAATAAATCAAAACAAAATTTAAGAATGAATTAGGGATAAATCCACTCTCCATTGGTATTCCCAAAGACAAAACATAAGATTAGTTTATGCAATAAATATATGAAGTGATGTGTAATGCAATATGATATGCTAGTTCAATTATTAATGAATGCAATGCATGCTCTTACAACAGTATATATAATCACCAAGTGCGTTTCAAGCACAATCAGATGTAATGCAATATGCATGTTGTTTGACATTCGAATAGTGTTTGGCCGATTTGTGTCAGATAGAAATCAAGCTGGTATCTCACTGGCATACAACATCTCTACGCAGGTGTCCTTCCTTTCCACAGTTGAAATATCTCTTAGGTTGGTATCCTAAGTACTGAGAATTACCTTATTCTTGCAATCTTTCCCTCTTCTTGTAGTCTTTGTGTACTTGGTAGTTTCTGAAGTCCTGATGCCTATTGTCTTTCACCTTCTTCTGATCTTGAGTCTAGGCGACTCTTGATATTGGCCCTCATTCCACTTTCAAATTTGAAAGATTTTATCTCTTCCTCATCTACTGCATAAGGAGAAAACTGAGATAACTCTTTAAACTTAGCTGCATACTCTGCCACTGACATATCTTCTTGTTCCAGCTTCATGAACTCTAATTCCGTATCCTTCCTGACATTCCTAGGGAAATACTCCATGTAGAGTTGTACCTTGAATTTTATCCAACTTCAAATTCCATGCTCCACAACATCCAAAGTTGACTTCCACCATTTCCTTGCTTCACCTTCTAGCATGAACACAACGAGACGAACCTTCTCTTAATCCTCACTCTCTAACGCTTCAAAGATATTATCCAATGAGCCAATCCAAGCTTTAGCTTCCATTGGATCTACTGTTCCCTTGAATACTATAGGTCCAAGCTTCCTAAACTTCTCTAAGTTTCAGTTGTTTGGATGTACGACAGGTGGTTGTGGAATCCCTTGTGCTTGAGGCTAGGCTTTACGCATAATAGAATCCATCTCTCATAAAGTACGATAAACTTTAGTCATTTAGGGATTCTGGTCGTCGCTCCCTCTTGATGAACTCACACCAGCATTACTTCTTCCTCCATGAGTCATTCTGAAAGTGGAATGAAAAGTAAGGCTCACACAAATGAAAAAAGAAAAGAAATAAATCCACTTTGCATGTCATGCTAGTGAAACATTCATGCTTTATGGTAAAAACAATAAGCATTCAACAAATCACATCAAAAACTTTGAAACTCAAAAGAAAAAATAAAACTATAGGTTTGATACCAAATTGTTTCACATCCCGAACCTAGAGTACTCGCTAAGGAGACCCTAAAGATTTGTTAATGTAATTGCATCCCATCTCGATGGGAGTGGCTAATCATTATAGAGCAAAACACATATATTACCTTTCAAAATAATTATAAGATATAGCAAAAGTAACACAATCAATCATCAGAGAAAATTTCATGTATTTCAATAAATTCTCAAATTCTATGGTTTGATGAAATAATAATAATAATATGGTAATATCAAATCCTAATCAATTCTACTTCAAATGAAAATTAAAATAACAATCTTATTACATGTCTCAATCAATCAAAAATTCCTAATGTTCAAGCTTATTTACTATTATCTCCAGTCTTTGTCTAGTCCATCTTTTCTTTTATTTCCAAACCCCCCATCTATTGGTAAACCTAAAATGTTTGCATAGAAAGCATAAGCTACACTAGCTTTGTAAGTACAAATGAGAACTACCATTTAGGAATGAAATAGGGATGAATCCACCTTCCATGGCATCCTTTACAATATAAATATAGATGAACAAGTGCATAAGAAAATAAGTGACTAAATGCTATTAATGATTGAATGAATGAATGAATGCAATGTTTAGTTTAACGAAAGCATTGCATGATCATGCCAAAGAGTCATTACCAAGTGTAATGTTAAATGCACAATCAATATGAAATATAGATGCATGCTATTTGGTATTCATATGGTGTATGTCCACACTAGATCTAGGTACATGCCATCAAGGTGTTTTCGCGAATGACCCCGCCAAGTTGAGCGAATGACAAGAGATAATTCTATGTACGTACCACAGTTCTAGGGGTTTTCAACCCATTTAGCACAATCCCCAAGACACTATTTTTGATCATGAGGCGTATTTGGGGCATCACAGTAGTTAGCACAGAACCTCCCCAGTGGACCATTACCAGCACATGACTTACTAACAGTCAAACAACAAATAATCAGTCCAATCTCGGACTTCTAAAGTCTCACTCTTAGTGCACCTCACAAGGTCGCAATATTTCACATTATATCCATCAATTCGTCACAAAGGAATCATAGTGTCAAAGTCAATATACTCATTGGATTCTATAAAGAAATGAAAATATTCATAGGCTACGCAACTCTTTATGAGTCTCAACCAATGCATGAGTCCATTAATGCATGAAACTAAACAAGCAACTATATGAATGCAATGTATAAGCATAAGTCATCATAAATCAATATATGGACATGTTATCAATGCATTAAGACTTAATCACAAACTCTACATATGAATCAAACATAAGCATAATCCTAATTGTATTCCAAAACTATATCAGTGTAACTCAATCCACCTTTATATTGCAGATCCTGTCAATCTAATAGGTACTTGTACTAATCACAAAACATCGAAGAAAACAACACATATACGTGTTTCTTGGTTTACTGATGGGCTAACCGACGGTGTGCCGAGGTCGGTGGATCCCCCTCGGTTTACCGACATGAGTTCAGAAGACAACTCGAAACACTTCATGGTACACACAGAGACTTCGACAGGGTGTCGGTTTACCGAGACTACTTCGGTAGACCAACCTGAATACCTGAAATCTCGTAAAAATACTTGGGTGGGGTTCTCAGCATGCTGACAAGTGTGTTGAGCTCAACCCAGATTTCTCAGTTGGCACTTCGACAAACCAACAAGATTATCGAAGGTCCAATAATGCACAAAAATACGTATATTTTCATCATAATCACACACAACCCTAATGTAACTATATAGAACATGTTAGAATACTATTTTATACAAAACCCATTCTACCTATCACACTAAATCCTCTTGATAACTTCCCATCATATAAATCATGCTTTTAAATCGTACTTTAAATATACCAATCACATAATCTATTTAGAAACATAATCAATACATACATGCATGCATGCATACATACATACATACATACATACATACATACATACATACATATATATATATAT